>CALSFV010000190.1:0-30779 GCA_943737045.1 Parapristionchus giblindavisi
ATGGGTAGTTAGGGTTGAGGGGGAGACCGTCAAAAGTGGTATCCAAAGTTGCCCATGGGGCCTACAAATCGATAAATTCGATCGATAAAAAACACATGCGCCGCTCAAATGCATAACTATGTGTTCCGTGAAGCTGCGGGTTCCAAACTTGGCAACGATAATAGCCCATGAGTGATACAAAACCTGGTTGAGTATGAGCGCTATCGGTTAAATTTTATGAAATTTCGAAAATTTATTTTTTCTTATTTTCCGAGGTACAGACATGACCTGCTCACGTTAAGTTTTAATCTATTTAACAGATAGATGTCTTCTATATATAGCAGACGGCAGCTTACTAGTGTTTCATGAATTTTCGAGAAAAGTTATAATTTGATATAGGAGGAGGAGGTAGATACGATTGGACACGACACAGAGGAAAATGGAGAGGCGGATGGTAGGAATATCGTTGAGAGATCGATGGAGGAATGAACGGATAAGAGATGCGACCAAGTTGAAGGATTGGAATACGGAGGCTTTGCGGAGGAAATGCAATTGGGCACAGAAGATCAAGAGGATGACCATGGACCGGTGGGCTCGCAATACTACAGTATGGACGCCGTTATCTCGCTCTCGCGTTGCTGGACGACCTCCACCGAGATGGAGGGATGATTTGACAAGAACTATCGGATCTACATGGTGGAGTATGAATAGTCATGACTTTACTCGTTCCATCCCCACCTAGCGATGATCGCTTGACGTGATAAATTTATTATTATTATTATTATAGGAGGTAGAAACTAGAATCATGAATTTTTCGAAATTCGCAGATTTTTTTCCGATTAGGCTCAGACTTTGCCACGACAATTATCATGACGACAGAAGATGATCCCCATAATAGAATAGCAATCGATGCTCTTTTAGTGTCACAGTAAATTATTTTACCTTTTAGGATAAACTGGAGAAATCATGAATTTTCGAAAATTCTCAAAATTCAACCTATCGGACTCATACTCGACCAGGCTTTGTATCGCTCATGGAATATTATCTCTGCCAAGTTTGGAACCTTCACTGAACACAGAGTTATGGCATCTTAGCGGCTTATTTTTCAGTCAAATTTCGATCGAAATATCGTTTGGTATTCGATTGGTAGGTCCTGTGGGCAACTTTGTATACCATGGCCTAAGGTGCTTCCCTTATTATCATATCTTATCTTATCTTATTCTTTATTCCATCGTAGTATATGTGACATTAAAAACGAATAGCAGAGGGGTTGATGGATGTCCGTCGCTTCGGTAGCGATATCGGTTTAGGGTGGGGGTACAGTGGCAGTTTGGGAGCTACTGGCGAATCTTAGAAGAGGGAATAATTATCCGTTAGTTGTTAGTTATTCTACTCCATGATATACCCTCAAGCTCATTGTAAGGTCGATCATCTGGCGATTCGAGTTCTCAATTTATTCTACTCCATGATATACCCTCAAGCTCATTGTAAGGTCGATCATCTGACGATTCGAGTTCTCAATTTATTCTACTCCATGATATACCCTCAAGCTCATTGTAAGGTCGATCATCTGACGATTCGAGTTCTCAATTTGAACTACCATCGCGGAATGTTCCAGCCCGGGATATTAATTTATTTTTGCATGAATCCACCATCCCCAATTCCTTATTCTATAGTTACCTCTCTGATACAATATTAAGGTGTTGAGCCTTCAGCATCATTGAGAAGATCGTGAAATAATCCTTTAATTAGTAACATTGAAACATATTTGGTTGGCATATTTTGTGGTATTCAAAAGTCCAAAAACGAAAAGAATTGGAACAAAAAGGTGAGAGGTAGTGTTGAAAAAGAGGAGAGTTTGTCTCCTTTACTTTAAAAAAAAACACACAAATTATGAAAAAACTGAAGGGATAGCAGTCTTCATCAATGAAACGTCTTGAACTATTATATCTTACTCCGGCACGGAATTTAGATGATTCTATAGATTTCAGAGTAAGAGCCGTATTTTAGAAGATGACTTTAATGACAAATGTAGTAATTTGTCATGTTCTATTTTCTTCTGTATTTCCAAAGTCATTTTTCTCAACGAATTTTAATGTACATAATTCGTTTAGATTTTTCGTTTGCGCTATCACTGCTCAGTCGTACGCCATCAATTACCCCGACTGTTCTGGCAGTAAATGACGTATACTACTACTCTTTGAGCGTTGTAGTGAATTGTGCCTACATAGAGTCTAATTGCTGAAATGCCTCTTCCTTTCGTTCCCAATTTAGTGCACATGCTACATGCCATATTTTTTTTCTGCCCAAGCTCAAATCATTGCGGTAGTAAACAAGGCTAACTACATATCAGGCACTGTATACGCAGTGCAACGTTGGCCAAACGCTTATTATTAGAAGAAAGGGAGTACGACGTAGAAGACGTGGGCAGGTCCGAACTTGTGCCTCCTCTCAACACTCTCTCACCACGAATGAAGAAGTAAGAGGGTGCGGCCATGGTACAGACTAAAATGATGAAATTGCTTGAAATCTTTGAGAGCTCTCTAAGTCGACCTTAGTTCCCAAACTGCCCCAGTACCCAATTCCCACTTCTATATCGCTATCTTTCGATCCCTCATGTCATACCATTTCCTGATATGTATAATAATGAAGACTAAGAAGAAAAAATGAAATGAAGACTAAGAATAAGAATTCTTGATCAGTGATAAATAGTTATCCGATTCAATATATTGCTAATATGATGACAAATATGTTATCAATATGTACTTTATTACATCTTTAAATACTTTATTTAAGACAAAAATACTCGTTCAAAACACGTAATACGGAATGGCTCGAGATTATGGTCACGTATATTTGGTCGCGTGGAATAATGGAAGAATTAGCACCGGGGAATGTATTGTCAAAGGGCGGCATTTAATTTTTTAATCAAATGACAGAAGTAGTGGGTATGCGATTGTCAAAGTTAATTGTGCTATGACAGAAAGTGGTTATGTCAAGATCATTGTCAAAAGTGAATGGTGGATTTTTCAAATTCTGAGGCTCTATCCATGACGGCTTAGTTTGTTTGGCAAACGCCATAAGCATAGGAGGTGTTATGTCACCAAAGAGCTGCACTGGTGACGTCACGCTGGGGTCGGTCATCACGTATTCGGCCCCTTCTGTCATCAAGTGAACAATAAACGGGCTAGTATCAGTTAACGACATCTCCGAACCTATGTATCTAACGAATAATAGTAGATACTAAACAATAAGGTTAAGTACATGCATTGGAGAAATCTAACTTTGATTATTATGGCTATAAAGACATACAATATAATGGTCATACTCTGGTATTTTGCCACTTAAAGTCTACTTAAACTTTCCCACTTTAAGTAGACTTTAAGTAAACTTAAAGTGAGACGTAAGTCTACTTAAAGTGGTGTGGTATACAGTAGTGCATTTCGTCAAATGTTCTTTCACTTAAAGTTTACTTAAAGTCTACTTAAAGTCTGTGACGTAGTTTAAGTAGACTTTAAGTGGCAAAATACCAGAGTATACAGGTATTTACAACGTAACATCATTGCTGGTATATTGCATAGTTTTTTTTAAAGAAGATCAATTAATGTGGTGTTAAAATCTTGGAAAAGTATATGGAAAAGTGAAAAGTAGTGTTAATTTTGCGACTGTAAAAGTAGTTGGAAAAGTAGTTTAGCTTCGTAATTTCAGTGTAAAAGTTTGTAAATTATAAAGCTATGCTACTTTTCCAACTACTTTTACAATCACAAAATTAACACTACTTTTCACTTTTCTATCTACTTTTCCGAGATTTTAACACCGCATTAACTTCACTAAGGATTAGTTGGTCAATCGTAAAATAAAGGGTCTAGTCATGTTCTGGTCAAAAGCTGCGAAAAGAAAAGTAAAGTAGAGAAAACTCTCCTCTTTGTACACGCTCTCTCGCCTCTTTTTTCATTTCATTTCGTCACAATTGAACATAACATTAGTCTAGTTTAAAAATATTAATGACATGATAAATATTATTAATCATAATATTATTATTATTGCTATTATTGCTATTATTATTATTATTATCAGTCTTGAGCAATTCTTGACCACCATGTATGCACTTCTGGAGAGTGATCGATAATCTTCAATTCCAAAGGGGACACTCCTTGGTCGGCAACTATCGAGGATAGAGATTGAGCCGTCACATCTAGAATTGAATTATTAAATATTTCAATTAAAAGGTTAATTATAAATGCGATATTTTTACCTACGGATATATCATTTTTAATGCGGCCCTCGTAAACGATTTTCATAAAATGTTTTCAAATCCAACTCTTCGATTTTCCATAAACTTTTCGATGAAAAGATAGGGTTAAGACGATTTCAGATAAAGTGCTTGCTGAGATTGAAAAGGTATGGAACATCATACAAGTTAGTTTTCCAAGTTCTTACCCATGGTATTATTATTAGCCAGAAGTTGTTGATCATATGAGTGTCGTCTGTCCTTTGGACTACACGAAGATGCTGAATCTTCACCTAAAACGAAAAAAAGGGTAAAGGTTATCCGTTATTCAAAGCACACAAAGTCCTGCGGGAGATTATTGCTAGACCAGTGATAATTCAAGGCCAATTCTGTCCGGAGGGCCGGAGGGAGGGCTAGGGCGGAGGACATTATGTTCTCTATTAGATTTGAGAGATTGAGTACGTAGAGCGTGTGGCTCAGTGGTTAATAGTCAGCGCTTGTAACCGCAACACGCGGGTTCGATTCCCGTTTGCAACTTTCTATATATTTGTCCTTTAAATTCAAAAACTCGCGCCTTTAACTGGGGGATCAATGAACTTTATGCTCGGATTATGACATGCCGGTGCACCTAAAATTTTAGAGAAAATTGTTTTTGCGTACAGGAAGATGTGATCTATAGTTCTTCCTAGCCAATTTAGTCACGAAAAAACTTGTGGGTCCCCTTCTTTAAGGAGACGCTTTGTGCAATGTCGGATATCAATGCAATAGTGCGTAATCGGAAAACGCATAACGATGCATTACATCAATCATTCAATTTATCTTATCAAAGGTGACGGATGGATGGACCGGCATATTAATTTAATTTAATTTAAATTTAATTTATCATACATCAAAAAAAGATGGGACAACATTTGAAGAAGTAAATGAGAGGGTGGGGTAAAAACGATAGGGATGGAAAAGGGGGGATTGAGGTGAAGCGTAGCTCTTAAATAGACTCGTACTAATGTTATAACTATTCTATTTAAAAAGACTCACCCCTACAAGTTCTGGAATGGAATTTCTTCTCTGTCTACTCGTCCTCCGTCCCTCACACCCACCAAGGATTTCATCATCCGATGATTCCATCGATGCTTGGCGAAGTGTTGCAGCAGAGGATAGGAGAGACCTGGAATTGATTTATATTCAGTTGAATTTTTGGATTTTTTAAAAATTTTGAACAATACCTGCTTTTTCAATTTTAATTTATTCTAATAAAATATCAAATAGAATAGTATTTTTCCTATAGACTTTGAAACAAAGTTATCAATTTTATAGTTAGTCCTGTCTAGTCTTGGAGGTATTTTATGCACGCCACCTTTGAAAACTTTTAGAGTGATCTATGAAATTTCGTACAAACAATAATGCGATTTAATGGGGAGCGGAGGTTTCATGGTAAATTGAAGTGTTGTATACTCACGCGGTCGCAGTATTGACATTGGGATCGGGAGCGGCTCGATTGATATGTGATGATGAGGGAGTTCGAGGCACGCCTACATTGGAAGGACGATGAGAGGCGAGTGAGACCCCGAGCAGGGTCGAGTCGTTGCCACCCTGATATTGATTGAGCTTATGATATACGATATACACGGGTTGATGATTCATTGTTTAAAGGGAGCGTAACCTCTCTCAATGGTTCCTTCGGCGCGTAATGCTCTCTCGTTGTTAGAGAACAAAGAAATAAAGCGCACAATGGAAAGACCATTGAGAGGTTACGCTCCCTTTAAAATGTTTCTACATTTTTAACTGCGCATAATACAGATTAAAGGTTAAAAAAAAGTTAATCTAATCCCTTTTCTTCCATGAAAGTTGGATATTCTCCATGGTAAGAGATATAAGAAAATCGCAAAAAGAATCACGAAATAAACATTACCGCTGCTTTCTGCTTGGATTTGATCCTTTTCAGGCAAGTCTCGAGCCACGTCCGAATGGTGTATTTGGCAACCTAAAACCATTAATGTAATATCTGCAATATTATTTAATATTTACTTTGGTCAAAAATCTCATCGTTTCATTCGTGATTTGTATTACCATTCGAAAAAATATTTTGATTTTTCTTTGATTTAAAATTTTTAATTTACCTCTTCCTCGATTAGATATTCTAGTTCTTCTCTGTGCAGCAATTCCTCCAGTTGCAGACTCTTTCGAATGTCGACAGATCGATAGGAGCACACTGAAAACATATTTAAATTCACACGCCGAGAAAAGTTGATCTTCTCCACTCCGGCCACACACTCTCGCTTTCGTTGTCTTTTCGAGCGTATCGAGAGTAAAAAAATTGGGGTGTGTGAATTTTGCATATGATCTAATTTAAAAAAAACAATCGCATGAGAAAAACCAACGCCTAATCGTTTTGATCTTTCTCCTAAATTAACTAATTGCTATTTTTCATTAGTATTCAAAAATCATAATAGATCACGTGTACAGTGTACCACAAAAGTTACAAAACGCACTTGAGTACATCATGGAACGAAATATCCTCGCCATTCTGCAATCTAGCCATCTCGTGTCCCATATGTTTGAACAGCAACCGATCCTTTTGAGGATCAACCTGTAAAGATCAAAGATCAATCTATTCAAAACCGGTCGGAATCACTGACCTCTAGTCTGCCTTTAAGCAATCTCAAGAGAAACTTGACTCGTCGAACCGGAATCGATCTCTGGAACATTGATTTATACTCAAAATTTCATGCTATCATTGTGTATAAGATTATTGTACCCTTTGAAACTAAGAAAAACGAACAGTACAGAAAAATCGCTCACTTTCTGCTCGAGATCAACGATATTCCAGACTTGCTGGAAGTTTCTGATATCTGCATAAGACAACAGAGCGTCCTCTTCTGATGAATAAAACAGAGAGAAGTTCTCCATGATGATAGCTGAAGCAAAAATCAAAGGATTCATTGTTGAGTGATTATCAGATTCGCCACTAAAGGCGTACCCGAGCTAATTTAAAACTCTCCGCTCTGGGAACACTCTCTCGCGCTTTTCGTCTGCTAGAGAGTGTTTCGACCCCATGGATCCTTTCTTATCTGCCCTTTACTATGTCCCCATCACACAGAGAGACAATCATAACATCTCTACTATCACACAACAATGAACAATCTCTTTCCCTCTCCTCGTCGGGAGGGCGTGACAATACACTCCCAAAAAACGGCTTGTTAACAACAAAAACAATCAAAACATAGATAACACGAAACAAAAAAAAAATAAAAAGAAGATGAATGAGATGAAAGATGGTATGGGAGAGCAACAAGAGAGAGGGTATGAGGGCAGGGGCAGGATTTAGGCTCCTGGACGGAGTACGCAAAAGGCCGAATTATGAGATCTCGCTCCATATTTATGGGAAGTGGAACAATAGAAGCAGATTCCGACTACTCTGCAGGGGTCTGCGTGCCCATTTAAACACATAGTACAGAGTTTCTTCTGTTGGACGAGTCTCTGACGAGATTGATTGTCTAGGAATATTGTGCAGTTTATGCTTATATGATCAGTACTGAGACAGAAAGCGCACTTTTTAGGAGTTGTCGGATCTCTTACTACTCTAGTAGGATGGGTCGGCGGGGAAGGTCTCCAACATTCAGTCTTTTTCCACGAATTTCCCGATCCATTAGCTGTGTAGGTGGTGTTCTGGAAACCGAATGCGGAGTTGTGGAATGTATGTTGGAATGGTTGATGGAATCGAGGAGTTTCTCTGGTTGAGGGTGAGAGGAGTTGCAGTATCTCGGGGCCTTCGTATTCTCTTGATTCCTCTTATTCAAGAGAAGACGAAGGCCCCGAGATACCTGCAACTCCCTTGTTTGACAGGCATTAATTGATAGGGGGTAATGTTGAACAGTGTAATAAATGAAATGTCTACTGAGGTATTGTATCATATATGAGACCGTTTGTGTAAGAGTCGAACAAGGGTTGGCACAGGCCAAAAATTTTGATACCCTCAAAACTTAGGGGGGCGATCGATTCGGCAACGATCGTTTCGGCAACGGATCATAAATCGGTTGGGAGATGGCCTATGGCAATAAAAGTTGTACCATTGTTATCAGTAGGGGTGTACGGTATTGTGCTACCGTAACCGTCGGGAATCGTGAACTGATTTTTTTCAGAGGACCCATGACCCGGGGTTCATGGTTGAAAATTACCGAAGTCGAAAAATTCATGATGGTCCGAGACCAAATACTATATGCCTGTATCACGTTAGTTCAATCATAAGAGTGGATGTATAATAGCCGGGAAAAAGAAAAAACATTTGGTGCGATCGAGTTTTTCAAAGTAGACATTTCATTTATTACACTGTTCAACATTACCCTCTATCTATTAATACCTGTCAAACAAGGGAGTTGCAGTATCTCGGGGCCTTCGTCTTCTCTTGAATAAGAGGAATGAAGAGAAGACAAAGGCCCCGAGATACTGCAACTCCTCTCACCCTCGGACCAGAGAAACTCCTCGATTCCATCAACCATTCCAACATACATTCCACAACTCCTCATTCGGTTACCAGAACACCACCTACACAGCTAATGGATCCGGAAATTCGTGGAAAAACACTGAATGTAGGAGACCTTCCCCGCCGACCCATCCTACTAGAGTAGTAAGAGATCCGACAACTCCTAAAAAGTGCGCTTTCTGTCTCAGTACTGATCATATAAGCATAAACTGCACAATATTCCTAGACAATCAATCTCGTCAGAGACTCGTCCAACAGAAGAAACTCTGTACTATGTGTTTAAATGGGCACGCAGACCCCTGCAGAGTAGTCGGAATCTGCTTCTATTGTTCCACTTCCCATAAATATGGAGCGAGATCTCATAATTCGGCCTTTTGCGTACTCCGTCCAGGAGCCTAAATCCTGCCCCTGCCCTCATACCCTCTCTCTTGTTGCTCTCCCATACCATCATTCATCTCATTCATCTTCTTTTTATTTTTTTGTTATTTCGTGTTATCTATGTTTTGATTGTTTTTGTTGTTAACAAGCCGTTTTTTGGGAGTGTATTGTCACGCCCTCCCGACGAGGAGAGGGAAAGAGATTGTTCATTGTTGTGTGATAGTAGAGATGTTATGATTGTCTCTCTGTGTGATGGGGACATAGTAAAGGGCAGATAAGAAAGGAACCATGGGGTCGAAACACTCTCTAGCAGACGAAAAGCGCGAGAGAGTGTTCCCAGAGCGGAGAGTTTTAAATTAGCTCGGGTACGCCTTTAGTGACGAATCTGATAATCACTCAACAATGAATCCTTTGATTTTTGCTTCAGCTATCATCATGGAGAACTTCTCTCTGTTTTATTCATCAGAAGAGGACGCTCTGTTATCTTATGCAGACATCAGAAACTTCCAGCAAGTCTGGAATATCGTTGATCTCGAGCAGAAAGTAAGCGCTTTTTCCTATACTGTTTGTTTTCTTTTGTTTCAAAGAATATCGCTTTTTATTTCGAAAGGACTAGCAGTGCTAGGGGCAGAGCCGAAAATTGTTTTACTTGTGAGCCTTTTATACTTGTAGCGCGGGAGGAGCATTACGCTAGCGCGGAAGGGCGCTGCGCGCCCATCCGCCTCAATTACTCCCTTCCGTCTAGACTGCTCGAGTCGCTCAGTATCTTGTTTTCTGACTTATTAGACGATTTGTAGAAAAAATATATGAAAAACGACAACATAAAACTATTTGCTTTTAATTTTGAACAGCAAAATTACTTGGAAGCAGTTGTCGTGAGCTTTTGATTGTTTGGGGGGGACACCCCCCCCCAACCCCCCATTTTCTATATTATATGACATGAAACTCATTCGTGGACTCGTTCATAAGCTTTCCGACATTTTCCGGATGTCTTAGGATCAATATTTGTCTCAATATTATCGAAACATTTCGTTGACCTGAATGAATGTCGCTACAGATATCAATTGAAGCGAGGTTAGAGTTAAGAGTCATGCATGACATGTTTTCCAGCTCAGAATGACTCAAAACAACTTGTTTCATCATTCTTGGCACATAAAATTACCGCAGAACACTTTCTTTCGCTCTGTAAAAATCAGCAAAAGTTTTGGACCGAACCGGGGTTCGAACCCGCTCGGTGTTTTTAGAGTGGTACCTCTTTACCTCGACGCCATGAGTTCATTTGCTAATTAAACATGGTCATATTATACCTCAATCGACGCGTAAAGAGTGGGGCTACAACTTTCTTTGCCATATAAAACGCCGAAAATAATTTTAAAAATAAGTTTAACCAAGAAAACTGGCAAAATCGTGTTTTCGCACCTTTTCGGCGATTTTTCGCGGTACAAAGATATCGTGCGGAGGTGAAGAGACATAGTTTTTCTAAACCAGTTTTTCAAGGGCTACAACGTGAGCATAGTTTGGTTGAATAAAAAAGGTGCGAAATTTGAGTTTTTAAAAAAAGTTAAAAATTGACCATTTTTCGCGACCGCACAACTCCGTGAATACTAAACCAAATGAGTTGGGTCAAAAAGCAAAAAGATGCGGCACTTCGAGTTCTACAATTTAGTTTCAGGAGCCGGGACGAGAAAATTAAGTTGAATAGGTGAAAATCGCGAAAAACCTACTTTCCGGATTTCTTCCCAGGCCTATTTCATCATAATCCCGGGGGACAAGGCGCGTGGCGTTAGCACCAAAAGATGCGCCGTAAAAAGTTGTTTAATATAAGTCTTAATCTCAAAAAGTTATAGAGCCGATTTCGAGCAATCAAATTATGCGCGCCCGATTTTTGCATTTTTTTGCTCTCCGCCAACTTCGAACGTTAATCTCGCGGCAACCCGTGATTGGGAAAAATCGGCAAAAATATGATTTAGATTGCCCCAAGTCTTGTGATCATTTTCGTATACCAACTTTAAATTTTTGATATACTTGACACCAAGTTGCGCGCCAAAATGTGCAAAAAACCCGAGAGCCGGCGTTTCACCTAAAAGACGGCTCCGGATCGGCTCGGGACCAGTGCCATTCGATCCGGCGTGGTCGAAAACCCCAGTAGCCGGAATCTGGCATAAATCACCCAACATCCTGATAGAACAAATTTCAAAAAACCTATCCCAGTAAATTGGTCTAATTGCGATCTTTTATATAGGGGTTAACTAGCAGTGCTAGGGGCAGAGCCGAAAATTGTTTTACTTCTGAGCGTTTCATTATTATATTTGAAGCACGGGAGGAGCATTGCGCTAGCGCGGAAGGGTGCTGCGCACCCTTCCGCATAGACTGCTCGAGTCGCCAAGTATGGACACTCTTCTCTTGTTATCTGACTTATTAAACAATTTGTCGAAAAAATATATGAAAAACGACAACATAAAACTATTTGCTTTGAATTTTGAACGGCAAAAGTACTTGGAAGCAAGCTCGACCTTTTGATTGTTTGGGGGGGACACCCCCCCAACCCCCCATTTTCTATATTATATGACATGAAACTCATTCGTGGACTCGTTCATAAGCTTTCCGACATTTTCCGGATGTCTTAGGATCAATGTTTGTCTCAATATTATCAAAAAAAATTTCGTTGAACTGAATGAATGTCACTACAGATATCAATTGAAGCGAGGTAAGAGTTAAGAGTCATGCATGACATGTTTTCCAGCTCAGAATGACTCAAAATAACTTGTTTCATCATTCTTAGCACAAAAAACTACCCTAGGACACATTCTCGAGACCAGTAAAAATCAGCAAAAGTTTTGGATCGAACCGGGGTTCGAACCCGCTCGGTGTTTTTAGAGTGGTACCTCTTTACCTCGACGCCATGAGTTCATTTTGTTTCTAAATATAGTCATGTTATACCCCAATCGACGCGTAAAGAGTGGGGCTACAACTTTCTTAGCCATATAAAAGGCCTAAAATAAATTTAAAAATAAATTTAACCAAGAAAACTGGCAAAATCGTGTTTTCGCACCTTTTCGGCGATTTTTCGCGGTACAAAGAAGTCGTGCGGAGGTGAAGTGACATAGTTTTTCTAAACCAGTTTTTCAAGCGCTACAACATGAGCATAGTTAGGTTGAATAAAAAAGGTGCGAAATTTGAGTTTTTTGAAAAAGTTAAAAATGGGCCATTTTTCGCGACCGCACAGCTCCATGAATATTGCTCGGAATGAGTTGGGTCCAGAAGCAAAAAGTTGCGCCTCATCGAGTTGTACAATTTGCTTTCAGGAGCCGGGACGTGAAAATCACGTTGAATAGGTGAAAATCGCGAAAAACCTACTTTCCGGATTTCTTCCGATGCCTATTTCGTCATAATCCCGGGGGACAAGGCTCGTGGCGTTAGCACCAAAAGATGCGCCGTAAAAAGTTACTTAATATAAGTCTTAATCTCAAAAAGTTATAGAGCCGATTTCGAGCATTCATATTTGCCGATTTTGATTTTCGCGTTTTTTTGCCCTCCGCCAACTTTGACCGGAATTTCCGGAAAAACCGTGAATGGGAAAAATCGGCAAAAATACGATTTAGATTGCCCCAAGTATTGTGGTCATTTTGATATACCAACTTTTAATTTTTGATATACTTGACACCAAGTTGCGCGCCAAAATGTGCAAAAAACCCGACATCCGTCGTTTCACCTAAAAGACGGCTCCGGATCGGCTCGGGACCAGTGCCATTCGATCCGGCGTGGTCGAAAACCCCAGTAGCCGGAATCTGGCATAAATCACCCAACATCCTGATAGAACAAATTTCAAAAAACCTATCCCAGTAAATCGGTCGAATTGCGATCTTTTATATAGGGGTTAACTAGCAGTGCTAGGGGGGATCCATAAATTGATTTACTTCTGACCTTTTTTTACTTTTAGCGCGGGAGGAGCATTTCGCTAGCGCGGAAGGGCGCTGCGCGCCCATCCGCCTCAATTACTCTTTGAGAAGAGATATGTTGATATAAAATAAACGTTTTCCAGCTCAGAATGGCTCAAAACAACTTGTTTCATCATTCTTGGCACATCAAATTACCCTAGAACACTTTATTTCAGTCAGGAAAAATCAGCAAAAGTTTTGGATCGAACCGGGGTTCGAACCCGCTCGGTGTTTTTAGAGTGGTACCTCTTTACCTCGAAGCCACGAATGATTTTGTTTACTAAACATAGTCATATTATACCTCCATCGACGCGCAAAGAGTCGCGCAACAACTTTCTTTGCCATGCAAAACGCCTAAAATAATTTTAAAAATAAATTTTACCAAGAAAACTGGCAAAACCGTGTTTTCGCACCTTTTCGGCGATTTTTCGCGGTACAAAGAGGTCGTGCGGAGGTGAAGAGACATAGTTTTTCTAAATCAGTTTTTCAAGCGCTACAACATGAGCATAGTTTGGTTGAATAAAAAAGGTGCGAAATTTGAGTATTTTGAAAATGTTAAAAATTGACCATTTTTCGCGACCACACAACTCCGCGAATACTAAACCAAATGAGTTGGGTCCAAAAGCGAAAAGATGCGGCACGTCGAGTTGTACAATTTACTTTCAGGAGCCGGGACGCGAAAATTAAGTTGAATAGGTGAAAATCGCGAAAAACCTACTTCCCGGTTTTCTTCACAGGCCTATTTCGTCATCAAAACCATATGCAAATCGAAACGACATTAGCACCATAAGATGCGCCGCAAAAAGTTGTTTAACATAAGTCTTAATCTCAAAAATCGTCTGAACAGTTTTTGAGCAATCATATTGCGGCATTTTGATTTTCGCCTTTTTTTGCCCTCCGCCAAGTTTGACCGCAATTTCCCGGCTACCAGCAAATCGGAAAAATCGGCAAAAATATGAATTAGATTGCCCCAAGTCTTGTGATCAGTCTCATACCCCAACTTGCAATTTTTGATGCATTTAGTATCAAGTTTGGCGCCAAAATGTGCAAAAAACCCGAGAGCCGGCGTTTCACCTAAAAGACGGCTCCGGATCGGCTCGGGACCAGTGCCATTCGATCCGGCGTGGTCGAAAACCCCAGTAGCCGGAATCTGGTATAATCGGCACAACATCCTGATAGAACAAATTTCAAAAAACCTATCCCAGTAAATTGGTCTAATTGCGATCTTTTATATAGGGGTTAACTAGCAGTGCTAGGGGGATCCATTAATTTTTTTTACTTCTGAGCGTTTCATTATTATACTTGAAGCGTGGGAGGAGCATTGCGCTAGCACGGAAGGGTGCTGCGCACCCTTCCGTATAGACTGCTCGAGTCGCCTAGTATGGACCCTTTTCTCTTGTTTTCTGACTTATTAGACGATTTGTCGAAAAAATATATGAAAAACGACAACATAAAACTATTTGCTTTGGATTTTGTACGGCAAAATTACTTGGAAGCAGGCTCAACCTTTTGATTGTTTGGGGGGGATACCCCCCAACCCCCCATTTTCTATATTGCATGACATGAAACTCATTCGTGGACTCGTTCATAAGCTTTCCGACATTGTCTTAGGATCAATGTTTGTCTCAATATTGAAATTTTTTTCTATAATTTCGTTGACCTGAATGAATGTCGCTATAGATATCAATTGAAGCGAGGTTAGAGTTAAGAGTCATGCATGACATGTTTTCCTGCTCAGAATGACTCAAAACAAGTTGTTTCATCATTCTTAACACGAAAAACTACCCTAGAATACTATATTTCAGTCAGGAAAAATCAGCAAAAGTTTTGGATCGAACCGGGGTTCGAACCCGCTCGGTGATTTTAGAGTGCTACCTCTTTACCTCGACGCCATGAGTTCATTTTGTTTCTAAACATAGTCATATTATACACCAAACGACGCGTAAAGAGTGGGACTACAACTTTGTTTACCATGTAAAACGCCTAAAACAATTTTAAAAATAAATTTAGCCAAGAAAACTGGCAAAATCGTGTTTTCGCACCTTTTCGGCGATTTTTTGCGGTGTAAAGAGGTCGTGCGGAGGTGAAGAGACAAAGTTTTTCTAAACCAGTATTTCAAGCGCTACAACATGAGCATAGTTAGGTTGAATAAAAAAGGTGCGAAATTTGAGTTTTTTGAAAAAGTTTAAAATCGACCATTATTAGCGACCGCACAGCTCCGTGAATATTACTCGGAATGAGTTGGGTCCAAAAGCAAAAAGTTGCGCCTCATCGAGATGTACAATTTACTTTCAGGAGCCGGGACGCGAAAATTAAGTTGAATAGGTGAACATCGCGAAAAACCTACTTTCCGGATTTCTTCTCAGGCCTATTTCGTCATCACCAAGCCCGTTTCAAGACACGACACTAGTGCCAAAAGATGCGCCGTAAAAAGTTGCTTGAAATAAGTCTTAGCCAGAAAAAGTTATGGGCGATTTTTTGAGTTATCATATTGCGGCATTTTGATTTTCGCCTTTTTTTGCCCTCCGCCACCTTTGACCGGAGTTTCCGGAAAAACCGTGAATGGGAAAAATCGGCAAAAATACGAGTTAGATTGCCCCAAGTCTTCTGGTCAATTCCATACCCCAACTTGCAATTTTTGACCCATTTAGTATCAAGTTAGGCGCCAAAATGTGCAAAAAACCCGAGAGCCGGCGTTTCACCTAAAAGACGGCTCCGGATCGGCTCGGGACCAGTGCCATTCGATCCGGCGTGGTCGAAAACCTCAGTAGCCGGAATCTGGCATAAATCACCCAACATCCTGATAGAACAAATTCCAAAAAACCTACCGCGGTAAATCGGTCGAATTGCGATCTTTTATATAGGGGTTAACTAGCAGTGCTAGGGGCAGAGCCGAAAATTGTTTTACTTCTAAGCGTTTCATTATTATACTTGAAGCACGGGAGGAGCATTGCGCTAGCGCGGAAGGGTGCTGCGCACCCTTCCGCATAGACTGCTCGAGTCGCCCAGTATGGACACTTTTCTCTTGTTTTCTGACTTATTGTCGAAAAAATATATGAAAAACGACAACATAAAACTATTTGCTTTGAATTTTGAACGGCAAAATTACTTGGAAGAAGTTGGCGTAAGCTTTTGATTGTTTGGGGGGGACACCCCCCCAACCCCCCATTTTCTATATTTTTTTGACACGAATCACATTTGTGGACTCGTTCATAAGCTTTCCGACATTTTGTGGATGTCTTAAGATCAATGTTTGTCTCAATATTATCGAAAAATTTCGTTGAACTGAATGAATGTCGCTAAAGATATCAATTGATGCGAGGTAAGAGTTAAGAGTCATGCATGACATGTTTTCCTGCTCAGAATGACTCAAAACAAGTTGTTTCATCATTCTTAACACGAAAAACTACCTTGGAACACCTTATTTCAGTCAGGAAAAATCAGCAAAAGTTTTGGATCGAACCGGGGTTCGAACCCGCTCGGTGTTTTCAGAGTAGTACCTCTTTACCTCGACGCCATGGGTTCATTTTATTTATCAATATAGTCATATTATACACCAATCGACGCGCAAAGAGTGGGGCTACAACTTTCTTTGCCATATAAAACAAGTAAAACAAATATAAAAATAAATTTAACCTCGAAAACTGTCAAAATCGTGTTTTCGCACCTTTTCGGCGATTTTTCGCGGTACAAAGAGGTCGTGCGGAGGTGAAGAGGCATAGTTTTTCTAAATCAGTTTTTCAAGCGCTACAACATGAGCATAGTTTGGAGAGAAACAAAAGGTGCGAAATTTGAGTTTTTTGAAAAAGTTTAAAATCGACCATTTTTCGCGACCGCACAGCTCGGCGAATACTAAACCAAATGAGTTGGGTCCAAAAGCGAAAAGTTGCGCCGCGTCGAGTTCTACAATTTAGTTTCAGGAGCCGGGACGCGAAAATTAAGTTGAATAGGTGAAAATCCCGAAAAACCTACTTTCCGGTTTTCTTCCGAGGCCTATTTCGTCATCACCAAGCCCGTTTCAGGGCACGACACTAGTGCCAAAAGATGCGCCGTAAAAAGTTGCTTAACATAAGTCTTAACCAGAAAAAGTTATGGGCGATTTTTTGAGTTATCATATTGCGGCATTTTGATTTTCGCCTTTTTTTGCCCTCCGCCAACTTCGAACGTAAATTTAGCGACAACCCGTGTTCGGGAAAAATCGGCAAAAATACAAATTAGATTGCCCCAAGTCTTCTGGTCAGTTCCATACCCCAACTTGCAATTTTTGCTACACTTTTCACCAAGTTGCGCGCCAAAAAGTGCAAAAAACCCGAGAGCCGGCGTTTCACCTAAAAGACGGCTCCGGATCGGCTCGGGACCAGTGCCATTCGATCCGGCGTGGTCGAAAACCCCAGTAGCCGGAATCTGGTATAAAAGGCACAAAGTCCTGATAGAACAAATTTCAAAAAACCTACCGCGGTAAATCGGTCGAATTGCGATCTTTTATATAGGGGTTAATACGATTATCTTATAGACAATGATGAACATAAATCAATATTCCAGAGATCGATTCCGGTTCGACGAGTCAAGTTTCTCTTGAGACTGCTCAAAGGCAGACTAGAGGTCAGTGATTCCGACCGGTTTTGAATAGATTGATCTTTGATCTTTTTACAGGTTGATCCTCAAAAGGATCGGTTGCTGTTCAAACATATGGGACACGAGATGGCTAGATTGCAGAATGGCGAGGATGTTTCGTTCCATGATGTACTCAAGTGCGTTTTGTAACTTTTGTGGTACACTGTACACGTGATCTATTATGATTTTTGAATACTAATGAAAAATAGCAATTAGTTAATTTAGGAGAAAGATCAAAACGATTAGGCGTTGGTTTTTCTCATGCGATTGTTTTTTTTTTAAATTAGATCATATGCAAAATTCACACACCCCAATTTTTTTACTCTCGATACGCGAAAAGGATCGACAGTTGAGTCCCCTCCTAGAAGACTTTGGAAAGTCAGGAGCGGTATTTCCACCTTGTCAAACAGGCCGATTGGACGAACAACGCTGCTGCGTTTCGTGGGTTATTTGACTGTTCTTATCAAGTTTAATATTTGGACGTTTTCTTGAATGGAGAAAAATTCTCTCAGAGACCGAAGGATGTTACTTGTGAATATGAAGATACCCCCTGTTTTGACCCCCTCTGCATACTATATGCTGAAAGGATAAAGTATTGTATTGTAGTATTGTATAGTATACGCTCGAAAAGACAACGAAAGCGAGAGTGTGTGGCCGGAGTGGAGAAGATCAACTTTTCTCGGCGTGTGAATTTAAATATGTTTTCAGTATGCTCCTATCGATCTGTCGACATTCGAAAGAGTCTGCCACTGGAGGAATTGCTGCACAGAGAAGAACTAGAATATCTAATCGAGGAAGAGGTAAATTAAAAATTTTAAATCAAAGAAAAATCAAAATATTTTTTTCGAATGGTAATACAAATCACGAATGAAACGATGAGAATTTTGACCAAAGTAAATATTAAATAATATTGCAGGTATTACATTAATGGTTTTAGGTTGCCAAATACACCATTCGGACGTGGCTCGAGACTTGCCTGAAAAGGATCAAATCCAAGCAGAAAGCAGCGGTAATGTTTATTTCGTGATTCTTTTTGCGATTTTCTTATATCTCTTACCATGGAGTATATCCAACTTTCATGGAAGAAAAGGGATTAGATTAACTTTTTTTAACCTTTAATCTGTATTATACGCAGTTAAAAATGTAGAAACATTTTAAAGGGAGCGTAACCTCTCAATGGTCTTTCCATTGTGCGCTTTATTTCTTTGTTCTCTAACAACGAGAGAGCATTACGCGCCGAAGGAACCATTGAGAGAGGTTACGCTCCCTTTAAACAATGAATCATCAACCCGTGTATATCGTATATCATAAGCTCAATCAATATCAGGGTGGCAACGACTCGACCCTGCTCGGTGTTTCACTCGCCTCTCATCGTCCTTCCAATGTAGGCGTGCCTCGAACTCCCTCATCATCACATATCAATCGAGCCTCTCCCGATCCCAATGTCAATACTGCGACCGCGTGAGTATACAACACTTCAATTTACCATGAAACCTCCGCTCCCCATTAAATCGCATTATTGTTTGTACGAAATTTCATAGATCACTCTAAAAGTTTTCAAAGGTGGCGTGCATAAAATACCTCCAAGACTAGACAGGACTAACTATAAAATTGATAACTTTGTTTCAAAGTCTATAGGAAAAATACTATTCTATTTGATATTTTATTAGAATAAATTAAAATTGAAAAAGCAGGTATTGTTCAAAATTTTTAAAAAATCCAAAAATTCAACTGAATATAAATCAATTCCAGGTCTCTCCTATCCTCTGCTGCAACACTTCGCCAAGCATCGATGGAATCATCGGATGATGAAATCCTTGGTGGGTGTGAGGGACGGAGGACGAGTAGACAGAGAAGAAATTCCATTCCAGAACTTGTAGGGGTGAGTCTTTTTTAATAGAATAGTTATAACATTAGTACGAGTCTATTTAAGAGCTACGCTTCACCTCAATCCCCCCCCCCATTTCCATCCCTATCGTTTTTACCCCACCCTCTCATTTACTTCTTCAAATGTTGTCGCATCTTTTTTTGATGTATGATAAATTAAATTTAAATTAAATTAAATTAATATGCCGGTCCATCCATCCGTCACCTTTGATAAGATAAATTGAATGATTGATGTAATGCATCGTTATGCGTTTTCCGATTACGCACTATTGCATTGATATCCGACATTGCACAGCGCGTCTCCTTAAAGAAAGGGACCCACGAGTTTTTTCGTGACTAAATTGGCTAGGAAGAACTATAGATCACATCTTCCTGTACGCAAAAACAATTTTCTCTAAAATTTTAGGTGCACCGGCATGTCATAATCCGAGCATAAAGTTCATTGATCCCCCAGTTAAAGGCGCGAGTTTTTGAATTTAAAGGACAAATATATAGAAAGTTGCAAACGGGAATCGAACCCGCGTGTTGCGGTTACAAGCGCTGACTATTAACCACTGAGCTACACGCTCTACGCACTCAATCTCTCAAATCTAATAGAGAACATAATGTCGCTTCCTATGTCCCACTTTCTTCTTGTCAATAGTGCATTCCAAATCTCGTGGGTCCCCTTCTTTAAAGTGGCACTCCGAGTTAATTTCAGACTCTGCACTCTGGCAGCACTCTCTCGCTTTCGCTGTCTACGAGAGATCGTTGCCAGAGCGGAGAGTAGCATTAACTCGTAGTGTGCTTTTAAAACACAGCAATTAATTTTATGGAGTTCGAAAAATCGATAATTTATCGGTTTTAAATCGATAATTTCAGGAGGCAAAGAAGAAGCTGATGCTGGGTGTGGGCAAGAGAAGAAGCGAGGATCGAGGAGCTAATAATAATAATCATCACAATAACAATTCGACAATCTCTGCGAGAGATCGACGAAGTGCCATGATTACATTCCAAATGAAGACATGCGAATTGCCAGAGTTGGAGGAATCCGGTTTGTAAAATTTTAAAAATTCAAAACAGAAGAATACAAATTTCTGAATGTCTTAACTGGTCCACTATTCTATTTTCTTGTGTAGTATTTCGATTGAGAATCACAAGAGAAGTGTTATTTTTCATGCCCGAATCTTAGATTAAACAGAGACTGTACCTTGAAGGGACATTTTTTGAAGAAGAGATTAGCCCTCCGGACAGAATTGGCCTTGAATTATCACTGGTCTAGAAATAATCTCCCGCAGGACTTTGTGTGCTTTGAATAACGGATAACCTTAACCCTTTTTTTCGTTTTAGGTGAAGATTCAGCATCTTCGTGTAGTCCAAAGGACAGACGACACTCATATGATCAACAACTTCTGGCTAATAATAATACCATGGGTAAGAACTTGGAAAACTAACTTGTATGATGTTCCATACCTTTTCAATCTCCGCAAGCACTTTATCTGAAATCGTCTTAACCCTATCTTTTCATCGACAAGTTTATGGAAAATCGAAGAGTTGGAATTGAAAAATTTTATGAAAATCTTGGTAACGTTTACGAGGGCCGCATTAAAAATGATATATCCGTGGGTAAAAATATCGCATTTATCTTTCCTTTTCATTCCTTTTAATTGAAATATTTAATAATTAAATTCTAGATGTGACGGCTCAATCTCTATCCTCGATAGTTGCCGACCAAGGAGTGTCCCCTTTGGAATTGAAGATTATCGATCACTCTCCTGAAGTGCATACGTGGTGGTCAAGAATTGCTCAAGACTGATAACAATAATTGCAATAATCATAATAATATTAATAATATTTATCATGTCATTAATATTTTTAAACTAGACTAATGTTATGTTCAATTGTGACGAAATGAAATGAAAAAAGAGGCGAGAGAGCGTGTACAAAGAGGAGAGTTTTCTCTACTTTACTTTTCTTTTCGCAGCTTTTGACCAGAACATGACTAGACCCTTTATTTTACGATTGACCAACTAATCCTTAGTGAAGTTTAATTGATCTTCTTTAAAAAAAACTATGCAATATACCAGCAATAATGTTACGTAGTAAATACATGTATACTCTGGTATTTTGCCACTTAAAGTCTACTTAAACTACGTCACAGACTTTAAGTAGACTTTAAGTAAACTTTAAGTGAAAGAACATTTGACGAAATGCACTACAGTATACCACACCACTTTAAGTAGACTTACGTCTCACTTAAAGTTTGCTTAAAGTCTACTTAAAGTGGGAAAGTTTAAGTAGACTTTAAGTGGCAAAATACCAGAGTATGACCATTATATTGTATGTCTTTATAGCCATATTAATCAAAGTTAGATTTCTCCAATGCATGTACTTAACCTTATTGTTTTGTATCTACTATTATTCGTTAGCTACATAGGTTCGGAAATGTCGTTAACTGATACTAGCCCGTTTATTGTTCACTTGATGACAGAAGGGGCCGAATACGTGATGACCGACCCCAGCGTGACGTCACCAGTGCAGCTCTTTGGTGACATAACACCTCCTATGCTTATGGCGTTTGCCAAACAAACTAAGCCGTCATGGATAGAGCCTCAGAATTTGAAAAATCCACCATTCACTTTTGTCAATGATCTTGACATAACCACTTTCTGTCATAGCACAATTAACTTTGACAATCGCATACCCACTACTTCTGTCATTTGATTAAAAAAATAAATGCCGCCCTTTGCCAATACATTCCCCGGTGCTAATTCTTCCATTATTCTACAAGACCAAATATACGTGACCATAATCTCGATCCATTCCGTATTACGTGTTTTGAGCGAGTATTTTTGTCTTAAATAAAGTATTTAAAGATGTAATAAAGTACATATTGATAACATATTTGTCATCATTTTAGCAATATATTGAATCGGATAACTATTTATCACTGATCAAGAATTCTTATTCTTAGTCTTCATTTCATTTTTTCTTCTTAGTCTTCATTATTATACATATCAGGAAATGGTATGACATGAGGGATCGAAAGATAGCGATATAGAAGTGGGTATTGGGTACTGGGGCAGTTTGGGAACTAAGGTCGACTCCGTGCCGGAGTAAGATATAATAGTTCAAGACGTTTCATTGATGAAGACTGCTATCCCTTCAGTTTTTCATAATTTGTGTGTTTTTTTTTAAAGTAAAGGAGACAAACTCTCCTCTTTTTCAACACTACCTCTCACCTTTTTGTTCCAATTCTTTTCCTTTTTAGACTTTTGAATACCACAAAATATGTCAACGAAATATGTTTCAATGTTACTAATTAAAGGATTATTTCACGAGCTTCTCAATGATGCTGAAGGCTCAACACCTTAATATTGTATCAGAGAGGTAACTATGGAATAAGGAATTGGGGATGGTGGATTCATGCAAAAATAAATTAATATCCCGGGCTGGAACATTCCGCGCTGATAGTTCAAATTGAGAACTCGAATCGTCAGATGATCGACCTTACAATGAGAAAATCGAAAAATTTCGAAAAAATCGAAAAATGCTGTATAAGAATTTCTAAATGCAATTTCTTTTAATTTCTCGCGACTTGCTTGGCTTGCACGAGCCCCAGTTACTATATCAAGCAAAAGAATACTATCCAAAGTGTCTTTTTGAGAGAGTTTGGATTATTCTATGATAGTTCAGTTAGACAACCTATCTCTAAGAGAATTTGCCAGACAAATTAATACAATCACAGTTGCAAAAAATGATTAAATTATTGCAAACGTTACCTGGAATACAACTACAGAACTTTCAAATAATACCGAATTGACAAAATATTCAATTTTAAGTGCTATTTTCAGTTCTCCCTTTTTTCGATTTTTCGAGAAAAAAGTCGAAAAATTTTTCGTCGAAAAAATTGTTCGAAAAAAGTCGAAAAATCGAAAAATTCGAAAAATCGAAAAACGAAAAATGCACAGCCCTGCTTGAGGGTATATCATGGAGTAGAATAACTAACAACTAACGGATAATTATTCCCTCTTCTAAGATTCGCCAGTAGCTCCCAAACTGCCACTGTACCCCCACCCTAAACCGATATCGCTACCGAAGCGACGGACATCCATCAACCCCTCTGCTATTCGTTTTTAATGTCACATATACTACGATGGAATAAAGAATAAGATAAGATAAGATATGATAATAAGGGAAGCACCTTAGGCCATGGTATACAAAGTTGCCCACAGGACCTACCAATCGAATACCAAACGATATTTCGATCGAAATTTGACTGAAAAATAAGCCGCTAAGATGCCATAACTCTGTGTTCAGTGAAGGTTCCAAACTTGGCAGAGATAATATTCCATGAGCGATACAAAGCCTGGTCGAGTATGAGTCCGATAGGTTGAATTTTGAGAATTTTCGAAAATTCATGATTTCTCCAGTTTATCCTAAAAGGTAAAATAATTTACTGTGACACTAAAAGAGCATCGATTGCTATTCTATTATGGGGATCATCTTCTGTCGTCATGATAATTGTCGTGGCAAAGTCTGAGCCTAATCGGAAAAAATCTGCGAATTTCGAAAAATTCATGATTTCTACCTCCTATAATAATAATAATAATAAATTTATCACGTCAAGCGATCATCGCTAGGTGGGGATGGAACGAGTAAAGTCATAACTATTCATACTCCACCATGTAGATCCGATAGTTCTTGTCAAATCATCCCTCCATCTCGGTGGAGGTCGTCCAGCAACGCGAGAGCGAGATAACGGCGTCCATACTGTAGTATTGCGAGCCCACCGGTCCATGGTCATGATCTTCTGTACCCAATTGCATTTCCTCCGCAAAGCCTCCGTATTCCAATCCTTCAACTTGGTCGCATCTCTTATCCGTTCATTCCTCCATCGATCTCTCAACGATATTCCTACCATCCGCCTCTCCATTTTCCTCTGTGTCGTGTCCAATCGTATCTACCTCCTCCTCCTATATCAAATTATAACTTTTCTCGAAAATTCATGAAACACTAGTAAGCTGCCGTCTGCTATATATAGAAGACATCTATCTGTTAAATAGATTAAAAATTAACGTGAGCAGGTCATGTCTGTACCTCGGAAAATAAGAAAAGATAAATTTTCGAAATTTCATGAAATTTAACCGATAGCTCTCATACTCAACCAGGTTTTGTATCACTCATGGGCTATTATCGATGCCAAGTTTGGAACCCGCAGATTCACGGAACACAGAGTTATGCATTTGAGCGGCGCATGTGTTTTTATCGATCGAATTTATCGATTTGTAGGCCCCATGGGCAACTTTGGATACCACTTTTGACGGTCTCCCACTCAACCCTAACTACCCATATGGGTCGCCTTCAGAATTGTTTCCGTGACCTTTGGTGCTTCCCTTGTAAGACTTCGCGCGAATGATCAAGTATCGAGTGATGCATAGATCTGTGGAATACATGTGCGAAAATTTTAATAAGAACGAAAGAAATAAAGAGGGGAAGAGAGAGAGAGGGAGAGAGAGAGATTGAGGGAGAGTAAGAGAGAGGGAGAGAGAGAGAGAGAAAGGGGGAGATGGAGAGAGAGGGAGAGAGAGAGGGAGAGAATGAGAGATGGAGATAGGGAGAGAGAGAGAGAGAGAGAGAGAGAGAGAGAGAGAGAGAGAGAGAGAGAGAGAGAGAGAGAGAGAGAGAGAGAGAGAGAGAGAGAGAGAGAGAGAGAGAGAGAGAGAGAGAGAGAGAGAGAGAGAGAGAGAGAGAGAGGAAGGGAGAGAGGGAGATAGAGGGAGAGGAAGAGAGCGAGGGAGATAGAGGGAGAGGAAGAGAGAGCGAGGGAGAGAGAGAAAGGGGGAGATGGAGAGAGAGAGGGAGAGAGAAAATGAGAGAATGAGAGATGGAGATAGGGAGAGAGAGAGAGAGAGAGAGAGAGAGAGAGAGAGAGAGAGAGAGAGAGAGAGAGAGAGAGAGAGAGAGAGAGAGAGAGAGGGAGAGAGAGGGAGATTGGGGAAGAGGAAGAGAGAGAGGGAGATAGAGGGAGAGGAAGAGAGAGCGAGGGAGAGAGAGAGGGAGAGAGGGAGATAGAGGGAGAGGAAGATATGCTTGGGTCATTCCTCTGAAAAATAAAACGGGAAAAGAAACTAGTGATGCTTTACAATCAATTTTCACTTCCAGGAAACCAAAGAAAATGCAAACAGATAATGGCAAAGAGTATTACAATAAAGAAATGAACAATCTTTTCAAAAAGTTTGAAACCAATCATTTTTTCAACTTATTCAGATAAAACGGCATCAATTATTGAAAGATTCAATCGAACTCTTAAAGAAAAAATGTGGAAAATCTTTACTTATAATGGAAATCACAGATGGATAGAAATTCTTCAAGATCTTGTCAAGGGTTATAACAACCATTATCATCGCTCAATTAAAATGACTCATGATAATTTGTTCCCTTTCCAAAATCAAGATGGAAAGGAGATTGAAAAATTTAGTTCAAAATTTAAAATTGGTGATACTGTCAGGATAACAAAGTATAAATCTATTTTCGCTAAAGGTTATCTACCTAATTGGAGTACCGAAATGTTTAAAATTGCTAAAGTGTTTGAAACATCTCCAGTTACGTACGAACTTGCAGATCTTGGTGAAGAAGAAATTAAAGGAAAGTTTTATGGAGAAGAACTAACGCTATTCAACAACACTGAAGAACAATATACAATTGAACAGATTTTAAAACGTAGAACGAAAAATGGAATAAGACAAGTTTTCGTAAAGTGGTATGGATACCCTGAAAAGTTTAATTCTTGGATTTCTGAGAGTGACATGAGTGTAACTAAATGATACATTTTTTTTTACCAAATTCAAATGCTTATCACTTTAACCCTATTTTCTTTGACTTCCACAATATTCTCACTCATTATCAGACAGTAACACTTTGTGCTTTGAGCAATATTTTTACTAAAACTTGCTTTTATTGTCACATCTGGTCTGGATTGAATGATTCTATCATTCTGTTTTGAGACATCAAAAACTAGTAGTGGATAATAGTAATAATAAACATCTTCTTCCATGAAAATATAATCTTTCACCGATTCATAGTAACTATTTCGGAATTCTTTAGCAAAGTTGTATTGTTGTACAGCATTAAACTTATCAAAATCAAACTTTAAGCACTCGTATGGATATCTCTCAGAGTTTAGTTCTACATAAATCTCTTCAAGTCCACAGTTATCAAATTTACCAGCATTCATGTAATTGTTGTCTCTTCCACATTGAAATGCTATGACGATATATTTTATCTTATCATATTTAGTTCCAAGTTTCCAAGTGAACTCTCTATTTCCATTAGGAATGTTGTAGCTTTCAAATTGTCTAGAAATGAAAGGCATCTGAATGAGTTTGTTGCTTTCAAAAATGTTTAGCAGTTTATTTTGCATTTCAATACTTGGAACAATCTTTGGAATAATCCATTGAAGTTTATTTATGACCATCTTTGCAGTAAACTTTGTTGGATCTGAAGAAACTATAGAATTTTTATTTTCTGGTGATCTGTAAAGAGACAACTGATGTTTCCTTCCATAAATTATTCTGTTGTAACACTCGGCAAATCCAAAGACGTGTGTTAGTGGAATACAAAATGTGATGCTACCTTTTCTATTTTTTGTATATTTATTAATTTTGTATGTTAGAATATCTTTGGTTTCGAGAATCCAACCAAATGTGTTTTGCTTATTCATAGTTGATGAATAAGTCAAAAGACCTTTCATCAAACTTGCTCTTCCAGGATCCATAATATTCTCCACTTGCATTCCATCCATACTATAGGTTGCTCGATCAAATAAGTACATGGCAGAGTTGTTAGTCAAAGATACTTCATCAGTATCTAGTAAAGCCGATCCATCCAACTTGGTCAGCTGTGCTTCCATGTAAATGTAAGATTTATGTAAAAGCTGATACTGATCACATGTTTCAATTATGAAATTGATTTCTCCATGTTGATTTAAACTTGACCCAGATGATGGAAATATGCTTATTAGATTTTCTTTTTGAATTGATGTATCAGATATAACAGGATTGTCAACGAGAAGAATTCTATCAACAGCCTCCATTTAGACGTAGATTTAAATAGTAATTTTTCAAGTTGTTAAATGAACAACTTGTATTTCTTCTTCCTCATATATGTAACCTCCATAAGCTTCCATATAGCTACTAGTAAACCTATAATTTGCACTGAAAATTCCCCAGTTCAATATTTTAGACTACCAAAATTACACAAATGCAATTATCACAGAGTATTGAAAAAACAATCACAAGTAGTCAGATATGAAGTTTTTAAACCCAATATTATAGAGTACATTTCTAATGCAAATCTGTGTAAAAAGTTGGTAAGTGAGGTATCTATGTACACAGACTTTTCAGGATATGAACATTTAGTAGAAAAGGAATTGAACTCTAATCCGATTACGCCGGCAGAATGTAGAGAAATGATTACAACTAAAAAGTGTGGCTATGGAACGATGACTAAAACTAAATCTGGATTTTGGACTACTAACAATAAAGTTGAAGCAGATTATCCTAATCGTTTTACTAGTTTATTTTCTCCGAAAAGGTATTACAAAGAGAATTGTGTGTTAATTGAAACAAAGGTATATTCTCATTTTAATGAGAGTACTCCAACAAATGTCCTAGGAGACATGAATAATTGTAGATATCTTGATGGATATTGTCAGCTTAAGAAGAATGAACTTATTGTGTGGGATATTTATAAAGAACAAAAATGTCAATTCATTTCAATTGGAAAGTTGGATGGGGTTTATAACAATGGTCTTTGGATTAATAGTGAGAATCAGATTGCTCTGAGTTTGCGAGAGAATGAAACAATATCAGATTGTGGAATCAATTTAACACTAAGTGGAGAAGGTTTTGCTGTCAGAAAAATTGAACAAAGAGTTAAATCAAAGGTTCCAGCTATTCCTGTTCCACTCGCTCTTAAACAAAGCCTACCTGAAAAGCTTCCACCTCCACGGTTAATTACAAAGAACATTCCACTGGTCCCTAAACAAAGTTTACCTGAAAAGCCCCCACCATCACAGATCATTACAAAGAATATTCCTCTCGCCCTCACACAAAGCCCTGTGGAAAAGCTTCCACCTTTAGTAAGGCTCAGTATGGAACCAGAGAAATATGAAAGAGAAAAACAAGAATATTATGAAAGACAGCAAAAAGAGTTGGAAGATTTCAAAAGACAACACGAAGAGTTAATGAAGAAACAGAGAGAAACTGATCAAAAATAAGTGAAGAAGAATTAAGAGAATGGAAAGAAAACACAGAAAAACAAATTCGAGAAGAAGAGATGAGAAAGAGGGAAGAAGAAGAAAACAAACAAAAGCAAGAAGAAGAAAATAAACAGAAGAGAAAAGAGGAGAAAAGAAAACAACGAGAACAAAATTATAAACTTCAAATGGAACAACGTGAAAAAGACTTGGAAAAACGTGAAAAAATAAAACAGGAACTTTTAAAGCTACAAGAAGAAGAACGTCAACGATTTCTGAAAAGAAGACAAGAAGAAAAGGATGAACGGCGAAAAGCTAATGAAGAACAAAGAAGACGCATTGAAGAAAAAAAGAAAAGAAAGCAGGAAGAAAAGAATAAGCGACAAAAAAGGGATGTGCAGATGCACTCTGATTTTCAAATGGCAGGAGAATTTCAATACTTGGAAAACATGTCAAACAGTTTACTACGTCACACAACTGAAGTTATGTGCGATATTTTCAATGAACAAAATGAAGTTCTTGAAAGTCTTATTAGAGAAAACCCTAGAAGGTACATACAGAAACAATTAAATTATTCAGCGATAAAAGTAAAGGTCATTGATCTTGAAGAATCCAGTAGTAATACAATCGTACAGGTAACATTTTGTAAAGCAATTGATACTGAACAATTAGAGTTTGTAGATCTTAATCATTTTGATGGTTACAAATTTAGCTTGGCTCTCACTCAAGGACAAATTCCTATCAAGATTATAAACTTTGGAGACAAAATTTGGTACTATAAAAATGACAACAATGGAGGAATAATTTCAAGCAAATTACAATTACATCCCATGATGGATTCTATGAGTAATGTGACAGACTTTAAAAGTTTTGGAGAATTTAATCTAAGTTTTCTTAATGATAAAATAGTCTTCCATGAACACATTCTCTTTGACACAAAAACTAATATTGAGGAAGAACTGATCAATGAAATGCGTGAGAAATCCAGTGTATCCATTGAGTTACATTCCAACACTCAAGATTCTACTATTCCACATGAAATATTAGATGAGGTTGACAGTTTTCTTTCAAAGTATTTCATCAAATTTTGGAGAATCTATGTCTCTCTCTCTCTCTCTCTCTCTCTCTCTCTCTCTCTTTCTCTCTCTCTCTCTCTCTTTCTCTCTCTCTCTCTCTCTCTCTCTTTCTCTCTCTCTCTCTCTCTCTCTCTCTCTCTCTCTCTCTCTCTCTCTCTCCCTATGTCCATCTCTCATTCTCTCCCTCTCTCTCTCCCTCTCTCTCCATCTCCCCCTTTCTCTCTCTCTCTCGCTCTCTCTCTTCCTCTCCCTCTCTCTCTCTCTCTCTCTCTCTCTCTCTCTCTCTCTCTCTCTCTCTCTCTCTCTCTCTCTCTCTTTAGAGAGAATGAGAGATGGAGATAGGGAGAGAGAGAGAGAGAGAGAGAGAGAGAGAGAGAGAGGGGGAGGAAGAGAGAGCGAGGTAGAGAGAGAAAGGGGGAGATGGAGAGAGAGAGGGAGAGAGAGAATGAGAGAATGAGAGATGGAGATAGGGAGAGAGAGAGTGTGTGTGTGAGAGAGGAGAGGGAGAGAGGGAGATAGTGGGAGAGGAAGAGAAGAGAGGGAGATAGAGGGAGAGGAAGAGAGAGCGAGGGAGAGAGAGAAAGGGGGAGATGGAGAGAGAGAGGGAGAGAGAGAATGAGAGAATGAGAGATGGAGATAGGGAGAGAGAGAGAGAGAGTGTGTGTGAGAGAGAGAGGGAGAGAGGGAGAGTGGGAGAGGAAGAGAGGAGAGGGAGATAGGGGGAGAGGAAGAGAGAGCGAGGGAGAGAGAGGAAGAGGGAGGGAGAGGGTTCCTTGAATTACTGTGCAGTCAATATTGAATATCAGGTGTGCCAATAGTTATTGTTTTCCTCTTTACTTGAAAGTTACAATAATTCGAGGAGCACCGGGGATCCATGGGATCACAAGCACAAAGGGAGATTCTGCTGGACTGTACAATTAGTTCGGGGTGTTCCTTTAAAGTTGATCGATCGTTCTGG
>CALSFV010000191.1:0-29848 GCA_943737045.1 Parapristionchus giblindavisi
TCGCAGGGGAGCAGGGGGATCTTATGCAAATTACCCCGGGCCAAAAAACAGGAAAGTTCCGAGGAGAAAAGGAGAGGGAGAGGAGGAGAAAGGAGAGGGAGAGGAGGAGAAAAGGATAGGGAGAGGAGGAGAAAAGGAGAGGGAGAGGAGGAGAAAAGGAGAGGGAGAGGAGGAGAAAAGGAGAGGGAGAGGAGGGGAAAAGGAGAGGGAGAGGAGGAGAAAAGGAGAGGAGGAGAAAAGGAGAGGGAGAGATTCAAACTCGACAAATCGGTACATATTATATAGGGGTGATGAACGTAAAGAGAAGGCTCGTTAGAAACTCACTCTCTTTCTCTATGTCTTACGAGGAAGAGGTCGATAGAAAAAGGGCGATGGAGGGAGAGAGAGAGAGAGAGAGAGAGAGAGAGAGGGGGGGGGGAGAGGGGGAAGGAGAGGGAGAGATAGGGACAGAACTCAATCTACGCTTCTTACAAGGCTTGAGGCGGTTGCCGGGCTTCTAGAGAGATGCAGAATCGATATTTCTCCCTTTCCTCTCCCTTTATGCTCTTTCCCTCCCTCTCCCTCTACATTCTTACTCCTTTCCTCACTCTCCACTGAAGCTGACCAAAGGGGAGGGCGAAAGAAGAATAAGAAGTCCATCAAGAACTCTCTCCCTCTCCCTCTTCTTCTTCCTCCCTCTCCTTCTTCCTCTCCCTCCCTCTCCCTCTTTCTCCCTCTCCCTCTCCCTCTCTCTCCCTCTTCCCTCCCTCTCCCTCTCTCTCTCCCTCTCCCTCTTCTTCTTCCTCTTTCATCCCTTCATATATCCGTATATTGGCTTCTCAACAATGTGTCTCAAGTATAGTGGCCATTTGTGCATAGTATTGGCCGTCATGCCTTGTGAGGGAGAGGGAGAGGGAGAGAATAAGGAGAGGGAGAGGGAGAGAATAAGGAGAGGGAGAGGGAGAGAATAAGGAGAGGGAGAGGGAGAGTGAGAGAATAAGGAGAGGGAGAGGGAGAGGGAGAGAATAAGGAGAGGGAGACATCAGATGTCTTCTAGATTGACGTCCATCTTGATATGGCCTAGATGTCTACTAGGGAAGGGGCAATTTGGTGACGTCACTCAGTTCAGAGATCAATAGTTCATATTTGAATGTTATAAAAAGCGATTCGACCTCAGAATTGTCAGAATCAGATTAATATTTAGTTTTTCACTATTTATGATAATGATTCAATTGATATCAATTATACTTATGACAATGCGACACCACATTAGCGCTAAGAACAATCGATAATTGATTAATCGATAAACTGAGTACTCCAGGACTGCAATCACCTGACTTCTTTTATGAGTCATGTATGGTAAGAGCAAGAATACTACGTGGAAATGGGAAAAAAGAAAGGAGTCAAGGATATCTCCCAGGGGAAGAGGACTGCAGTGGAGAAAGAGGGGATCATGTCTGTGTCGAAGAGGAAGGGGGAGAAGGAGAGGGAGAGGGAGAGGGAGAGGGAGAAGGAGAGGGAGAAGGAGAGGGAGAGGGAGAGGGAGAGGGAGAAGGAGAGGGAGGGAGAGGGAGAGGGAGAGGGAGAGGAAGAATAAGAATATAACAAAAAGCGATCAGTGCCGAGAGGGCATAAAGGAATAATGTGTTTGTGTGAGGCGAAATGAAATGTTGGACTTGATAGGATTCATATGGGAGAAGAGAAGAAATATTGATGTGATTATACAATGAGGAATAGAAGAATATGGAATGAATTAGTTGAAGATGATATAGTAATAGGAAATGATAGACAATTCATGATCAATGATCACACGTTTATATTTGACATTCTCTCATATTGAATATTCTGAAAAAGATATCATTCAATCCATTAGAAACAGATGGAGATTATCATATGTCTAGACGATATTTAAATTAATTTTAAAAGTGGTAATAAAACAAAGGTGAATGTTGTTAGAGTATTCTGACGATGTCAGAACGACCAGTGAAAGAACTCTCATTTGAAATGATTGACAAAATAGGTTCAAGGATAAAACTCTCGATATTTCTACGTCTTTCATAACGTTTGATCATAATATAATTCAGCTGTCTTCGATGATAAAATTAACCTTTGTATCCCTTCATATAACATCATCACTAATACAATCAATGTGTTTATTTTATCTTATTCGTATTTGGAGTTGATTTAAACAGTCAATATGACTACAAAGATATTATAAAAAGTGAGATAAAAGTACTAAGAATAGAAGAAGAAAGAAGAGTCATATAAGTACAGTAGGATTATATTGAAGAAGATGAAAATGAGTCTAAGACTATGAATAATACTTCCTCCTCTCCCTCTCCCCTCCCTCTTCTTCTCTCTCTCCCTCTTCCTCCCCGTCTCTCTTCCTCTCTCTCCCCTCTCTCAATCCCTCTCTCTCCCTCTCTCTCCCTCTCTCTCCCTCTCTCTCCCTCTCGCACTTCTCCCTTTTTCATGAGCACCGAATTAATCAACTTTTGTGAGTATCCTTCATAAGACGACACGAAGTCATCGCACTACGTCTAACATCCATAGTAATACTGAGAACGAGAGGGAGAAGGAGAGAAAAAGAGAGGGAGAGAGAGAGAGTCGCAGATTCAGAATCGCAATTCATCTTAACGACTTGAAGTAGTCGATGTTGAAGCACTACTAACAATCACTTCCAGGGATAGACGTTCGTTATCGTTCAATCATCAATATACAAAGAATGAACTCAATTATTCTCCTTCTAGCAATGGAGATCTTGTACTACAATCACCATAATATACGCTAATCGTGGATATCAATGAACGTCTATCATAAAACATGGATGAAAGTGATTCTTTGTTGTTGGTTCTCTCAACATGAAATGGACATCTAATATACACCAAGAGAGACAAGTACTGTGATCATCTACATAACCTCATAGATCATCTTGAATGCTCTCATAAACCAGGTTCCACCATCTCATCCCAACTAAGAAGAATACTCATAATGATATGTTCACTTATCCTCCATAATATGGAGTCCATACATATCCTACTCTCACTCTTCTCACATCTCCTATTTTTGCAGGATGATTTACATTGAAATAAAGTGACAGCTGTCAAATTCTTCGAATCATAACTTTATTCGTTCCGAGATCAGGAATCCAATCTCGTTACAATCGTTAAAAGAAAGTTTTGGATAACTATCGAGCATTTCACACATTGTCTATTCGAAAGTTGTGTGACAAAGAAGTAATGTCTGGCAATTATAATAAATATGCGCCATCTTAATAGAATATGAATGATATTATTATATATGGTCTTCAAAACTTCCGAAAAGAAAAGAAACGAACCAAAAAACCAAGTGAGGGAATACGTAAAAAAGGAGTTTTTTTTCTGTTGTTCTTTACTTTTCGAAATTTTTTAACAGATCAACTATTCTTCAGTTCAATGAATTGTCATTCGATTTCCACGTATATTTTGACTGATTGATTTTTCAGTTTATTTTATGTTTCGCAGAAAATGAATAATAAGAGAAGAAACCTTTTCCATTACCTTGAATCCGTAGATTATGAAATAGCTTCAGAGGAAATGTAATGGTAACGGAGACGGGAACAACCACGATTGAAAATCATAATCATTTTGTATCACAGTATCGATCATAAGTTTGAGTGTCATCAGTTGTCAGAAATTACAAGATATGTCACCAACTTGATTGGACCAGTGCCAATTAGATAATGAGAAAATTTTGAAAATATTAAATGATAATTAAGTAAACAAAGTTCAAATAGAAATGTTATATGTCACAACACGAAAATGTTGATGTTTATTTTTTTAAACTCCTTTTGTTCTTTTCGTTTCGTTCTTTCATTCGTGTTATTCTTTCATGCACTTCCCAACACGCAAACGACTCAATTCTTATTCCCATAAACAACAAAAATGTTACTGTTTTTTCCATTGAGAAAGTACTCTCAAGTTTTATCAGACTTCTTACAGTGATGAATCAACATATTTTAAAATAATTATGTATAATACATATTATTGTCCAAAGTATGCTTTAACGATTAGATAACAATGACTTCAAGAATATCAATTTAGGGGAAGGCGGCTAGAAAAAAAATCGTTTGCACCTCAATCTCGCACATTTTTATCTTCGAGCGTTACATTATATCTATATTCTATGAATACGTTTAAATAAAATATTATTAATGCTGTTCGAAAAACAAATATTTTCGGAAAATCGAAAAAATTTTCGGAAAACTTTAGAAAAAAATTATTTTTGTTCTGCAAATGCTCCAGGTGATGCAAGTTTACTTTGAAACAGAAAAGATAACAATATACGGTATATATTATATACCAGCAGCGTTAAATAGTGACTTATTGAGTCCGTATTCGAAGGTGTTAATTTTGGAAATGAGCAACTGCTCAAAATTTTCATGGTCGAAAGAGATGCGAAGGAATGTTTCTAGCATAGAACATCCTTGACCTCCACATGTACAGAAGAAGAGCAGTGATACTTAGGAGAAAGGCGAGAGGGAATGGGGGAGAAAGCACAGCTGATATCGTCAGACCATTAGGTTATGGAGTGTGAATCTGATTGGGGAAGAGCTGCCACTCATGATCGATCGATGGTAATTTCGCCTACAGTATACTTTGGTCAGCATGAATACGGATTAATAGTACTGAAAAAAATAGAATTTTGAACCGATTCTTGTTATTTTTAATGTATATTTTCATGAGAAAATATTTTTTCAGTGTCTTTGAAACTCGAAATTTTGCGAATTTTCCGAAAAAAATTCGGAAAATCGAAAAATTCGGATAATCGGAAAATCGGAAATCCCAACCCTGATCTGTAGGCAACAGTCAGTAGAGATGATCATCCATCTTTCTTCTAATTTAGACAATGCACAATGGAACATTTAATGTTTCTAGATAGTTTTCTTCACTCTGTTGTAAATAGATCCATCAATATACAAACTATTATATCTAACTGTGTTTCTAGTGTATTCGTATGTCATAATACGAGTGTCTATCTGCCTATATATAAAACACTTTGATGGATCAATAATAGTGGACCGATACATAATCAATCGTGCAGGAGAAAGATCTGAAACGATTGTTCTATCTGAAAGGGAGATTCGACCGATAAATAACAAATGCGTTGAATAAGATGGAATGGAAAAATAGAAGGATGGAAAGGGTTGGCTCATATAGAAAAGAATGAAATATTCCTGAACTTCTTCGATTTTGCTAATTTTTGATTTGCAATGGGAATTTCAGAATTGTGAAGCGAAATCCAAATGGGGTAATACGTATGCTGAGGCGTCGTTACATTTGCCTTACGCGCCTACGCCGTGACGTAAAGCGCGTTACATTTCGCCACGTATACTGTCGGCATAAATTTTAGAGCGTGTTGGATCCCAAATGTAATACCCTGATGGTAAATGAAATTACTGAAAGAGTTACAGTAGTGAAGCATATTTGATCGACGGTTACGGTATCTTCGTAGCCATTGACAATCAGGTTTAGGATATGTCACGAAATGTCTTCATGATAATTGCGAAGTCTCAGCCTAATCGTAAAAGTCTGTGAATTTCGAAAAAATTTTTGAAAAATCCTAGGAATTTTCGACCTCCTTTTTCCAATTATAACTACTCTCGAAGAACTCGAAATTTCATGAAACGCTAGTAAGCTGTCGTCTACTATATATACTCACAATGCCCAGAACAACCGTGTGCTTGCTGTGAGTCCTGTGGATGCTAAGAGCAAGGGGAGAGTCGTGAACAAGGCTTCTCACTCTGCCCAGGTAATGATATTGGCCTGTGTGTGCGCGACTGGCGAGAATCCTCTCGTATTCGTCAACCCTGGGGTCAAAATCAACCAGACCTATTACAAGGAAGAGATCCTCCAGAAGAATCTTATCTCCTGGGCCCGTTCGCAAATTCAAACCACCTCCTGGACGTTCCAGCGAGATGGAGCCCCTGCCACAAGGCAAAGACAGTGCAGGCCTGGTGCAAAACCCATCTCCCCTCCTTCATCGCGGGCGATGAATGGACAGCCTCCTCACCCGACCTTAACCCAATGGACTATTCCGTGTGGTCGGTCCTTGAGGCCAAAGCCTGTTCTAAGCCCCACCCCAACCTGACCTCACTGAAGGCATCCCTGATCAAGGAATGGGACAAAATCGACATCAACTACCTGCGTGCTGTGATCGATGCTTATCCCAAGAGACTAAAGGAGGTTATCAAGGAGCGGGGAGGAAAGATTGAAATCTAAGTATGTACTGTTGTTCCAACTAGTTTGAATATGCTCTAATATATTTTTTTATACAATTTCGTTGTTTTCCTGGAAAGATATTCCGTTTTTATCGTGCACACGTATTTTCTGGTCACCCTGTAGAAGACATCTGCATGTTGAACAGAACAGAAATTAATCTGATAGACACTTCCTGCATCTCACAAAATGTGAAAAATAAAATTTTGAAATTTTACAAAATTCAATCGATCGGACTCATACTCGGCCAGATTTTGTATCACTCATGAGTATGGGGGCATGACAGAAGCGCAACGTCAAAAGCGCAGCAGTACTTCCTTGAGCGCAAACGACAAAAGCGCAACGGGGCATATCTCGGTCGGGGATGACCGTACGGACCTCTGGATGGGTTTAACCGAACCCACTCGGTCTACACTATTATGGTACAAGTTGATCTTTGATCTCTGACAGCGAAACGACAAAAGCGCAACGGGGCATATCTCGGTCGGGGATGACCGTACGGACCTCTGGATGGGTTTAACCGAACCCATCCGTTCTACGCTATTATGGTACAAGTTGATCTTTGATCTCTGACAGCGAAACGACAAAAGCGCAACGGGGCATATCTCGGTCGGGGATGACCGTACGGACCTCTGGATGGGTTCAACCGAACCCACCCGGTCTACGCTATTATGGAACAAGTTGATCTTTGATCTCTGACAGCGAAACGACAAAAGCGCAACGGTGTATATCTTGGTCGGGGATGACCGTACGGACCTCTGGATGGGTTTAACCGAACCCACTCGGTCTACACTATTATGGTACAAGTTGATCTTTGATCTCTGACAGCGAAACGACAAAAGCGCAACGGGGCATATCTCGGCCGCAGATTAACCACAACGCTCTACCGTATCTGTGTCAGACTTGGGTAAAACTGATGATTTCTTTTTTTGAATTCAAACTTCGAATCCGTTTATTGATAGAAAGCCCCAGAAATGGAGACGAATTTTTTAAACGATTATCTCCGATCGAAATTTGAGTGATCTTGCGAGAGATTCGACTAAAAAATCATTTGAAAAGTCGTTTCTCTTCACCCAATGGTGCTAAAGCCCGACTTTTCATGAACATGTCCATAATTTTCAAGATTGAATTTCTCTCAAAGGCAAAAGTGTATTATGCAACCTTCACAGATCGGACCCGATGGGCGTCAGTATCACATTAAAAAAATTTCAGCCAATTTGCGCCTCGACTTTCGAGGAAATCAACTTTCAATGTAGCCATTTTGCCGTTGAAGTGGAGGCAAGAGGCGAGAGAGTGTGGTGGTGTCAGAGAGGCAGATGAGGAAAAATAGCGAAAAATAGTTCCGGTCTGATTTGTGCAGGTCGCCTAATACCCTTTTGCCTATGAGAGAAATTCCATTTTTAAAATTATCAACATTTTTCAAGAACAAAATGAGTTGCACAGGCGTGATCGCCATAAAATTCTGCTCCTTGGGGCATAGTTTGATAATTTTAGCACCATCGGTTGAGGAGAAACCACTTTTCAACGCGAAAAACAGAATTTCAACGAGGCGGCGTCTGGCCTCAACGGTGGCGGCTCTACGTGCAGAATGCACAAGGTCATCGTAAACAGCACCCTTGAGAGCCCTGATAACCCTAAAAAAATTATTTTTTTTGCGGCTAGGGTCTGGCTATGATTTTCTCAAAAGCGCACTCATATGGCCCCGTTGCGCTTTTGTCGTTCGCTGTCAGAGATCAAAGATCAACTTGTTCCATAATAGCGTAGACCGGGTGGGTTCGGTTGAACCCATCCAGAGGTCCGTACGGTCATCCCCGACCGAGATATGCCCCGTTGCGCTTTTGTCGTTTCGCTGTCAGAGATCAAAGATCAACTTGTACCATAATAGTGTAGACCGAGTGGGTTCGGTTAAACCCATCCAGAGGTCCGTACGGTCATCCCCGACCGAGATATGCCCCGTTGCGCTTTTGTCGTTTCGCTGTCAGAGATCAAAGATCAACTTGTACCATAATAGTGTATACCGGATGGGTTCGGTTAAACCCATCCAGAGGTCCGTACGGTCATCCCCGACCGAGATATGCCCCGTTGCGCTTTTGTCGTTTCGCTGTCAGAGATCAAAAATCAACTTCTACCATAATAGTGTAGACCGAGTGGGTTCGGTTAAACCCATCCAGAGGTCCGTACGGTCATCCCCGACCGAGATATGCCCCGTTGCGCTTTTGTTGTTTCGCTGTCAGAGATCAAAGATCCACTTGTTCCATAATAGCGTAGACCGGGTGGGTTCGGTTGAACCCATCCAGAGGTCCGTACGGTCATCCCCGACCGAGATATGCCCCGTTGCGCTTTTGTCGTTTCGCTGTCAGAGATCAAAGATCAACTTGTTCCATAATAGCGTAGACCGGGTGGGTTCGGTTGAACCCATCCAGAGGTCCGTACGGTCATCCCCGACCGAGATATGCCCCGTTGCGCTTTTGTCGTTTCGCTGTCAGAGATCAAAGATCAACTTGTACCATAATAGCGTAGACCGGATGGGTTCGGTTAAACCCATCCAGAGGTCCGTACGGTCATCCCCGACCGAGATATGCCCCGTTGCGCTTTTGTCGTTTCGCTGTCAGAGATCAAAGATCAACTTGTACCATAATAGTGTAGACCGAGTGGGTTCGGTTAAACCCATCCAGAGGTCCGTACGGTCATCCCCGACCGAGATATGCCCCGTTGCGCTTTTGTTGTTTCGCTGTCAGAGATCAAAGATCAACTTGTTCCATAATAGCGTAGACCGGGTGGGTTAGGTTGAACCCATCCAGAGGTCCGTACGGTCATCCCCGACCGAGATATGCCCCGTTGCGCTTTTGTCGTTTCGCTGTCAGAGATCAAAGATCGACTTGTACCATAATAGCGTAGACCGGATGGGTTCGGTTAAACCCATCCAGAGGTCCGTACGGTCATCCCCGACCGAGATATGCCCCGTTGCGCTTTTGTCTTTTCGCTGTCAGAGATCAAAGATCAACTTGTACCATAATAGCGTAGACCGGATGGGTTCGGTTAAACCCATCCAGAGGTCCGTACGGTCATCCCCGACCGAGATATGCCCCGTTGCGCTTTTGTCGTTTGCGCTCAAGGAAGTACTGCTGCGCATTTGTCGTTGCGCTTCTGTCATGCCCCCATGAGTATTACCTCTGCCAAGTTTGGAGCCTCCAGCTTCACTGAACACATAGTTATGACATTTTTGCCCCATTTCAGGGGTGTCGAAAATTTCGATTTTCTGATAGGAAAGCATTAGCTCGAATGGATTGCATAGCAAATTCTACTCACCAGCAAATGTTGTTTATACACTGCAAACAACAAGCCTCAAAAAATCGAGCTGAGGAAATAATTTCCTCTGACTATGAGTGAGTACATATAATCGTTTAAGGTGAATCGATTAGTCGATAAATCGATGACAGCCATTTCTACGAACATGTCCATATCCCATTTGTCATATGTTCACAGAAAAAGGACAGAGTAAGATGTGTAGCTTTATAGTTCATGACATTTATTCAATCTTCGAAACGTTGCTGTGGAAGTTTTGTTAGAAATAGACGTGTTATTCTTGGACTAGTTAAACATGGAAAGTATTAATCTATCGGAACCCCACTGTGAGCAATCATTTTTTGTATTAAATCCGATTGTATTGAGCTCTGCACCGTTCAATCCCATAAATATGAGTGATATGATTCGAGTTAGTGCTTCGTGATAAGTCTAACCGTTGCTATTCATTAAATTGTATCTTATGCCCTGAATTTTCATGAAAGACGAATGAGAAATCATTCAAGGAAATTCGAGGTAACACTATCCTACGTGTGGGTTTATTGAACTAAATATCCCGAATGTGGGCGTTTAGTAAACAGTTCAAACCCTCGATTATCTCAAATACCGATAAGTTTTGCCCAATTCCCAATGATTCATGTCTGTCATTATCAGTTAAAGTCATGCTATGCGAAATGTCATTATCGTTACAACAAAGATAATAAATCTTTTGTAATCTGAACCCATAAGAATCTTCCAGAACCAATGAGAGCGTCTGACATTTTCTATGATATGCTATATAAATCCCATGGAAGGAAATTCAATGTTTGAGAATGACTCTCCGTTTTCTACTCTGCATAGAAAATGGATGAGTTTGTTCAATGACATATTCATTGCTCAAAGCTCATTAAAACAAGTTTTCCTGGCCATTTTAGTTGTGTTTAAGTATCTTAAAATAACAAAAAATCCAATAAAGACGATATGGTATGCGATAAAGGACGATGTCTTCTGATAAACCATTCAGCGGTGATTCTCGTGAACTGCAAAGAATGACCTCTCACCATATCCTATTTCCTCTGAACAAATGAGGAATGGAATCGATTAGGATGATCGTGTAGATGCTCTCATAAATAATTCATTCGCAAGTCTTCAAACCTTTTCATTCTTCAAAACAGTAATTTTCAGTTGCTTCTCGAAAATCTGCCCGCAACCCTTATCTTTATTTAAGTAATCGAGGCAGCTGTAATTCATAATATCTCATCTCGTCTCATTTCATTTCTAATTTCATACGGAGAACACTTGATATTAACGAAACACTTGCTTCTCCAGATGGAAAAGGTGTTTGGACAAACTAATTTGTCTATATCAATCTCCCCATAACACCTGCTCATGAGTAGCCATGAACAGGGGGCGTTTCTCAGGTCAAAGTTCCCGTTAATCACCGTTATCTCACGAGGCTCCGCCCATATTTTCAAGTCCCGCCCCTTTCCTAGATAACCCCCCCTCGCTAGACTGCATATTCATTTGCAAATTCATTAGGATTCCATAACATGGCTCGATTGACCCTCTTCCTTCTCTTCTTCACTTTCCTCGTTTCAATGGCCTTCAAAGTGTGAGGTTTTTCTCAATTTGAAATTTCAACTACAGTAATCTCATATAGATATAAGTGGCATATAGTAGTTACTGTACACAGTATCTAGCATTCCATGTCTTTCCCGTTGTGTCCCTTATGTTTACATTGATCTTTGATCTTTTTCAGTCCTCCAATGTTACGGTGCTTTTCAACGGAATTCGAAGATTTGGCACGAGAGGATAAGGATACACACTATCCCGTGTGTCCTTATGCATGGGTGAGAGCTTGTCATTCTAGGAATATTAGTAGTTGTCATTGGGAAATGGTTAGAAGAACAATAGAAGAATGTCAAGAACTGAAATAATCAATGTGTCAATGGAAATCGATCACTAAATCATTGTTTTGAAAAGACGAAATGTGATAGGTCATAGTGGAAATAACTACTAAACTGTACCTTTTCCAAATTTAGACTAAATAGAGAATGAGAATAAGATGGCGTATAGTAGATCGATCGGGATCGTTGATTACTGAAATACATGAAGATAACAATTTGAGTTAATTTGAGGATCTTTGTACCGCCCACACACTTTTCCAGAAAGTGTGTCAGGAAGTTAATGCAATCAAAGCTTTCAAAAATTACGCTGAAAATTGTTGGGACTAATAAAACATGAAATTATGATAGATAAGTGGAATAGCGAGAGTGCATCAAATGAAACTTCCCAAAATCCTTGGAGAGATAACCGGTTTCAGATAATATATATGCCTCCACTTAACGTGGTATTATCAAATTAATAATTTAATTCTATTCATAAATATGATTTTTGCAATGAAAATCAGTAATGGACCATTCAAGATTTAAAAAATAACATATGATTGAAGGACTATCCAGACGAGATGATCACTGCTTGTATCAGACAAGGAAAGAATGCTGCTTGCGGGTTATTGACCAAGGTATCGGATTAACAATATCATTATTACAAGCAATCACTCCTTCAAATACATCGCGCTTTCTTTGCCCAATCTCGGAATATTCTAGTAATTCGACACTTAGTAATCTCAAAATCTTCTTAAACAACAACATGATAATTCGACAACTAGAGTATTCATTGAAGGAACAATTGAATACGTGTCGAGAGAACTGCGAGGAACCTCATGATTCTCTAGAATCACATGTTCCATGCTGTTGTACTACTCACATGTGCAACACTAAATATACAATTGATGAAATCAAGAAGATCTTCTAAATTATGAACCCTTAAATGAACTAATCCAGTTAATATCTTACTCATATGAATAATTTTTGCTTTATAATCTTTAATATCCTTCCTAACACATCTACGTGAAATGAGATTTTAATCCAATATGTAATCTCCTTTTTTGTATGCTTTCCTTCCTCTCCCACGTTTCAACTGACATCCCTTGTATATTTCCATCATATTATCAAGAAGTTATTCACATTTTGTTAGTTTCTCAATTCAAAAATATTATACAGATCGGTTATCATTACAGTATTTACATTATTATCTCGTCATTATTTCATGTGTATCTAATTTCCAATCTCGATAGTTAGAATAGATTTAGCTTAGAATATTCTGTCCCACTGTTTGTATTCTATTGTTCTGTATTATTCGTGATCTTTGATCTCTCGATTGTCAATCCCTTATGAGCTGGTACCAGTCAGCCACTTTTTGTCATAAAATATTTAAATGATTTCGAGTTCTCGAGTTATTCCGAAGTCCGAAGTTATTACTTTGAAAAGGTCAAAGGTTTAGAGTGACGAATTAGTTTGGTCGGGTAAAGTACTAATTAGTGAGTGCGTAGACAGAAAAAAAAGAAGTAATAAGCAATATCTTATTGTTGCAAGAGTGGCCATTCTTATCGGTCATATGAGATCGTAAAACGTCATTATGCCTTATATGAACGGGCATTGGACTTTTTAGACTACATACATATAAGAAAGGAAATGTATTATGAATTGTAGTTGAACAGATGAGCCAACTGATGAATGTATTATTTAATGTAGACATGAGACATGTCTACAGAGAAATATACGCTATTTTTGTTGTTAGCCTGATCTTCACTCTACAGCATATAAAATCGTCCAGACTCGATCTACCCAACATAAACATGTTAATCTATCATGCAATAATGTATATACTACAATTTTTTTCAATCACTCCCCGATTAGTTCTCTCGAAAAAAAGTTAATGAATTGATATACATATGAATTGTTTGCGCATAAGTTTAGACTAGTTGGAATAGTAATAATCTAAATATGGATATACTAAATCTGAATATGTTAGGAAAATACTTCAAATATCGATTGATCCGCCTACTTTGATTTTCACACACTAAACTACAAGTTTACATAGATCTCTATTCCTTCATTAGTTAAAGCGACACCCCAAGCGAATTTAAAACTCTCCGCTCTGACCACACTCTCTCGCTTTCTTTGTTTACGAGAGAGTATGGCCAATGCGGAGAGTAAAATTAGCTTTTATTAAGTAGAAGTGAGAAACGAAATAGTTACATCATGTCAATGCTTCCTCACTCACCTCTTCAATTACTTCCATATTTCCCACATTTTACTTTACTAAGTCGGTTAATATCTTATTCTGTGATAACTCAAAAGACGTTTGATAAGTACGATCCCGTATTCCGTCATAAACCAAAGGTTGAACACGATCATTCCAAAAGATCATGCTTTGGTTAGGACATATCTACAGAGTCTATATAGTACGCAGTACTGCTCTTTCCGCTTGAAAGATGATCGAAAATCACTAGTATTCAAATATAGTTGTTGTTATTTCAACATTTGTCCCTGATATCAAAATGTCAAATTCACACGACGATATAATGTACTTGTAGTGATCATTGAATAGTCTCTTTATCAAAGAAAAAAACGTGGCTCACATCGCTTTTTTTCCACTAAAACCCCGATGCTGTCTAAGTCTCACATGTCTAATCCCTTTGTTTTGCTAACACTAAAAGGTTTTCAAATTCAAACCGTTTACGTTATGGTACAGAGGGGTGCATCATCTGTCTTTTTTTCTCTGGAGAATTCGTTTTGCACATACGTATTCTAATGCAGTGCAAAATTCGATGTGAATTTATAACTTGTAACTAATAGTAAGCACAAACCGAGAAAAAAAGCGGTTCAAAATTTGGTTTAACTTAGCACGAATTGAGATGAGTTCATTCCGTTGTGAATGCATAATTGTATGTTTCTTTGCTCACTAACACGTGCATCATACTTCATCCAGATGTTTTATTGTAGAGACTGAAATAGTCTTCATTCATCACTTTATATCTAATCTTCACTTTCTTTGAGAGACAATAAAAACGTCATACGAACTAATTTGGTGTTCTTCCTTATTTGATAGATTATGTGCTTTGTAATGAGAAAAAACATCGTTTAGATATTTATTTGAATTTGCGAACAAGTAGTCATGTACTATTAATGTATTTAGTCTAGCTTTTGTCTCTTCATGTTACCAACTTCATTGGTTTCCATACGACGAGAAAGCATAGGATAAACATTGGTTACCTCTTCAACGAGTTATTTCCCTATTTCTTTGCTTGTTTCAAACTTCGTTATCATCTCGTGATATATCTTCTTTAAGACGTTATCATTAAACCTTCGATGTATCTTCTCTTTCTGACTCTCGTTACTTTCTCCTTATCACATCAAGTGTGAGATTCTTATGATTTATTTTTAATTTTAAAAGAAAAAAAATGTTTCCAAATCTTGTATTTCCTGATTTTCAGGAATTTAATTTCTATTTCAGTGTATGTCTTCGATGTTTCTCATCAGAACCGGAGATTCTATCATCTGTGACAGGACCCTTTCCGATATGTCCCAATGCTTGGGTATTTCTTGAAATTTTCGATTCATATGATATTACTGCGTTGTGTTGTCCATCAACCAATGGTTGAGATTTTTTTTGCTGTCCATGCATCAACAAATCGAAAAAAGATTAGCATGCACAATTTCTCTGACGGAAGTTGCTGATAGAAAGTCAACTAATATGGTATCCAGGTTGTCAGGAGTCTTTCAAATGAATTTCCATGTAATTAGTGGGTCTAGCGAGAAGTTGTACTTTGAAGACAAAGTTCATATATCATAGTTCTAGTACTTCTGCAAAACAAAACAGGATGTGGAATTAGAAATTAGGGTGGTTCACAAACTTTCCCCGTTGGATTGAATTATACTCATCAATTAAAGCAATAAAACAAGTGAGTATGATCCTGATCTAACTACAATCTCTTTGAAAATAAAGCGAAAAAGTTTCAAATTAGCGTGAAAGTATTCGTCTAATCAACTGTCTCCAACTTCAAATAGGCACTAATGAATAAGTAGATGAAAAGAAGACTATTTAGTTGTATTCAATCAACTCGATCATTAGATATATTGATGATTGAACATTAGATTATGCTAACTACTCTTATACATTTGAAACATTTCAATGATTTATGATCTTCAGGATTTTCCAACTCGCAATCAAGCTGCTTGTTATCGTAGTGGAAAACATGCAGGATGTGCTATAGTTACACCGGTTAGTGGGAATATGATCTACAATATAGTTGTATTAGAATTGGAAGGTCAAAGTGCAACAATTTTCTTGCACTGTAGTCTCATAAAGACTATAATGTATTATACATAAGCATTTACTTAGATGAACTACAAAAAGGATTGAGCCACTTGCTTTCGTACAAATTATCTTGAACCTTTGAACTCACGAAGGTGCTTATTCAGAGGGCAATGTATTACATTATCGAAAAGTAAATAATCAATAATTAATTTGAGGATCAGAAGCGAACATGTTCTATTGAATGTAAAGATGAACGAAGCGGACCATGCTGTTGTACAAAAAATATGTGTAATAGTTTAGAAGAGAATCTATTTCTTCATCATTGATTCACTTTCTCTACCAATTATGATTCTCTGAAAGTTCGATGAAGAAAACAAAATTTACTCTTCTACTCTTTCAAATATTTCAACAATATACTCAATGTATATCTCGTAAATCTTATTTGTATTTTTCTTGCTTATTCCAAATTATGATCTCCAAACCTCGGGTTATTGCTAGCCTCTTTTTGAGATGACCGAATCAACTTCTTCAGTATCCCATCGATTTTTTGCTAAATATCAGAATATTTGATAAATATATGAATAATTTTCTTAAATTGAAATAAAGTATACGTGATCATAGAAGCGAAAATTGATGTTGCCATACATTCACCACTTCTAATTGTTAATCATACTCATTATATTAATTAGCGTCATCAATGATGTCAGTATACCATATTGTTTATTGTGAGACTTCGTTATGGTCTCAAGAAATCACTGCATTTCCATCATTACAAAAGTTCAAAGATCAACTCATATCATGAAAATCTAAAACAAAACCAATTGCTGTTTTCTTTTTTAGCATGTCGACATTTTCTTTTTTGTAGTAGTACAAATATGAAGGAAAAAACATTGCTTGATTGGAATATGAAGCATATTCTATCCAAGATATAATATATGATGAATGTTTAATATTAGACAGAAGATTAGTAAATTCGATTAAGAGTGGGTGTATGGATAGATAAAAATAGTATAGTTATTACAAATATTAGAAGTATACGATAATATTAGTTGCGCTTACAACACACGTACTTGCTGAGGATTGACGAATGGTCGTCTGACAATGAGTGCGACGTTACTTCACCACTCATGTCTGCACAACGTTAAGATCTGATCTACAGTGCCAATATTCTATACCTTGTATCGATCCAATTTCGAAACATGTAGAACCTTTTCCAAATCTACTGCCTGTTTATGCTTATGAGTGACAACAACTATGTGAAACATATTATAATAGATGCAAATATCTATCGTGTGGTAGACTTCATAGTAATGCGACATTCATACGGGGATAGAAAATATGTGTTTTCCAAAAAATTAAACTTCACTTAATTTCACAAGTATCATTTCCGGCCAACATTGAGAGAGTCTGAGTGAGTATCTCAGATTGTGAAAGTACAACTCATTAGATATCGTCTCTTCACCTTTTCATATTCAATTTCAGGATGAAAGTTGTGCACGCATCAGTGGTGAACTTGGCCAAATTCAGGCCACTTTCTTATGGGACCAGGGTCATGCCTCTCTAAGAAAAAAATTAACCATCAAGAAAACAGAGAAACACAAATTATGTGCTATTTCTGACTATAACTATGTATACAAGATAAGTCTAGTCGAACTCGTTGAAATTTTTGAAGTGTTACAGTAAACTTATGTAACAAGCAACCTAATGTGATTGGAAATTATGAAAAATCAGAGTTCAACAGATTATTTTGAAGTCTCATTGTCGAATTAATAGTACCTTTTATAAATAGACCCATTTTGTGTGTCCGTAAACTTTTTTCCCGTAATATAGTGTAATAGGTAGATGATGGATGAAATGTATACTATATAGCATTTAGTAGTACATGATAAAGGACATGTAATAATATTATGAATATTACGTCAATCTTCAGTAAAGAATAATGATCCTAAAATAGAATTGCTAAGATTATTTAAAATTTTAAAATTTTGAGTTTTTAAGTTAATTTGATGATAATTCGTCTACAGCAGACATTAAAAGATCTCAATGGTTAAACGAATAACGAGGAAATGACGAGATATTAGTCATTTTACAAATATTCATGTGTAAATATGAATTGTCAATTCATCTATTGGCTCGCCTTTGTGACTTATTTATCAAGATTATCACATCGATCAATCAACACTAATCATAATCAAATTTTCTCGTATTACATCTCATGATGACCAAATTTGCAACAATTGTAGTTGACATACATTCATCGTCATAATATATCCATCTAAAAAGTTAGCACGAGGTTTTAGAAGAATTACGTTCGATGACATCCGCGTGCAAATAATTGATGTAATGGAATGTTCCACTGCAACGAATGATTGTTGCTCAACCAAATTGTCAATTAATTCATCGTATTTTTTCCGGATAACTAGTTTAAATTATTCGTTGGCTACTTTATGAATATAGTGCATTTTCAACACAATATACAAAAAATGATGGCGCAAAATTCATTAAATATGGTCAATTATTAATAAAATCAAAAAGATTAAAGACCAAAGCATTAAAAGAATTATAATCAGTTAATAATCACCAATTGAACATATCTATCATGGTACGATTACTAAAAGTATAAATCGTCCTTGAAAGTATCTTCTATTCTCTGACTAATTCTATATCATTCATTACAAATCAACTATGATATAGAATAAGATATAGTAGAGACATAGATAAATTGAATTACTTCCTACTATCAATATATAAGCCTTCTATATTCCATTCAACAGTTCATCAATTGATCTACTCCTAATGTCTTCAATCTCAGTTCTTCTTCTTTTCATTTCATTTACTTTCTTCACTCTTTCATCGGCTGATTACCCTCTTTATATCGATGAACTTGAACAATTAGTTCATGGTGAAGATCGATATTTATTGGATCGATTAGACGATCAAGATTGGACTCCACGACGTGAACTTAAGGAAAAGTTTGATGTTATTCTGGCTAGACAATCGCCTGATCTACAAGTGAGCATTTATTGATTGATCGTTTATCGATTGATTCACTATTATTGATTGTTTTCAGAATGTCTACCGTACTCTCGTAAAAGCAAAAAAATCAGCTCGCGAAGCAATTGTTGCACGTTCTTTATCAAGAGCTGAAAGAGATGGAAATGGAGGACTATATAAGGAAATTCTATTGATCAAAGCTGATCTTTCATTATCTGATAATGAAGCTAAAAGGAAGATCAAACATATAAGAAGAAGAATGGGTTACGGTAGTTCATCTTCTGAAGGATACTAATTTTGTATTCTTATCGTATTCACTTTTCAGTTGATCTATTCTCGGTAATTTCAAAATGTATTCCTGTGTATTAATAATCAATAAATTAAATATGTCTTTATAATCAAAATATTGTTCTCGCAATATCAATTCCCCCATATTTTTCTTGAAGGTTTACAATGATTATCCATATGTAAATACGTATACGATATTCACAGCACTAATCACAATTGTTTAGGAATCTGAATAGAAATAGAAAAAAATATATGGGGAAAAGTCATCTATTCTCATGTTTAGTTTACTCGTTATACTATTATATGAACATCTTTCAGTGACAATGATAAGCAGAGTCCACTAAAAAGAACCATAACGTATTATCTCGGAATACAGTAAGTGTAACTGGTTTCGTTCGCTTATCGTTTTATCGTCACCAGTCCTCCTGTGAGAGGGATCAGAATGACCAGTCCGGGAGTCTGTTAACGAAGAATGATGGATCAGAATGAGGGATTTAATGGTTCTGGAATAGAGATCGTGCGATCGCGCAAAAAATGATTTCTCACTAATTGATGCATGAGAAATCGTGCGCACGATTTAAATATGATAATTTTTAAAAATTACGTGCAGATTCTAGAAGTAGACTCATTCTCATTCATTTTCACTCTTCGAAAGGTGGCTCTAAAATAAATGGGCACTGCTCGACTTTGCACGAAATTAAGAGACAAAATCGCGCAGAATGACATTTCTTCATTTTAACATCGAACATTGTCCGACCGGTCGTGCAATTGCACGAATGCGGATCTCTATTCTGGTATAAGGGGGGGGGGGGGTAAAATGTGAACTTCTGTGATAAGTGAGAACATGTAAGATGATGTAAACAATTATTTTATTAAAAGAACAACCGATCGGATTAGTATAATATCTTAATACAAATCTCGAAAACATTTTGCCTTGATTTTGTATTTATTTTTTTCATCGTTATTTGTTTTATTTAACAGTACGGGAACATATCACATACTCAGTAGAAGCATTTATCGTTTATTGATATCGCTATATTGGGTAAATCGTGGTGGGACCAGTCTATCTCGAATCGTCATTGAATTTACGTTGATTGCATCCAGGAGTTAGACAACAACAGAATGAAGGCGATGTGAAGATATTACAGGAATCGACACACGAATTGTATACCACCTCAATAGAAGTTTTGTGTAAGACAAACGTTTTTTTGTATTTCTTTCATCATTGTCATGTTAAAGATGAATATCTGTGCAAAACCAAAACTTCTTATGAAAGGATGAATGAAATACAAGAAAGTAGTACGACCGTTCGTCAAACCCTTCCCGAAGTGGTAAAAATGCTAGTTTCCGAACTTTCCAATTTTAAAAATCTCGTCTTTACCTGTAGTCGATTATGATTCTAGCGATTAGTAAGAATAAAATGATATATGTATGGTATACAGAATACTTTACTTTCTTTCTGGCTTTGCAGTTTATTCAAGAAAATATTCACTTGACTCCACATTTGAATGCTTGCGAAAATCCAAAAATTACTCAAATTACAAGAAAACTAACCGTATCAACCATTTTGCATCCTTGATTGGATGAATTATCCTCAATGTTTATGTAGGAGTAACAGACCGGCAGCAAATTGGTCTGAATCAATATTTTCTTAATTAATTTTATAAATCAAATTTACATGATTAGATGAACATCGAACAATCCTTCGAGATTCTGAATCTGAACATCTGAGAACAGAAGAAGACCTCCTAAATTAAGATGAATTATATATTACCAAAAGGGAGTGAAACACTAATCAACGTTATAACCAATCATTCTCTACATAATAGAGGGTATAGTAAAAGGACCGTTGATCATCATTTCACATTATTTTGGTCCAAGCAATTTTCTTTTAAGCAAACGAGATCCCTTTGTATTGAAGAGAGTTTCTATGTTGATAATGAGTGGTCATTCTGGCTCACAAAGCAGAGAGAACACACTGTCGCTATAATGTGAAATTTCGCCGAACTACTAAATTTTCAAAAGAAACAGTGCGAATGGAATAGAACAGGTGGAGTCTCTCGAATATTTTCGTGAATAAACTGTGAAGAAAGGAGGATATCCAAAGTTACACTAGTTACCGCTATTTCTTTTATGAAAATTCCGAGTATAACGAATTAAAGATGTTCAATAATTCAGGGAATGGGGAATGGGACGGGTCCTGATCAGAGGGCAAAGGATGAGTTCCGATTGCAAACTGAAGAGTATATATGCATTAACAGGTCAGGCTATTCGTTGTAGCGATCTAATTGTTTCAATAAATTGTGAAAGACAAGGGAACTTGTCAATACAATTATTATGGATTGAGCTTTACCAGATTACCATCATTTATAAAGTGAAAAGGTAATGAAAAGGGACTTCTTGATCTCGCTCCCTTTTACAATTAGAATGGAATTAAAACAATCTCTTTGTATAATTGATAAGTGTTCTTTACTTTCCGATAAATCGAAAGAGAGGTCGTGGATGAGAGGATGACGGTGTGAAGAGGATCGAAATGAAGACTATGATGAAGATAAATGAATACTTCATAGATGAATGTTGATCCTTGAGTTGATATGGATAGATATCAAGGACCTCAATTATGAAGGGGCGTGTCTAATAAGTGGGCGGGTTCTATTATAATATGTCACGGAAGTGTGCATAAATGATAGTTGGATAAATCAGAGATAAGAATAAGAGATGAATAAGGTTAATGAAACAGATACAATATGGCTCAATTGGATTTGCTTACGTACGTTACGAATTCATTTCTCATTTATTAAAGCGTCATAGTTTGGGATGAATTTGGTATTTTAATTTCACTTAATCAATATAAAAATCAAAATATAGAGTATATGTTTGAAAGGATACGCTGAAAATATTTTTTAAACAAGAGAGAATAAATAGTCAATTAAAAATAGAGACCAGAAAATGCTTATGAAAAACTCTAACGACTATCATTTTAACAAGTGATGTACAAAAAGTTAGTTACTCTCTCCGATTCCTTGGTGTAGTAATAAGGCTGCTTCAATTCAACATCCTTCCAGGTTCGAATCTTATTTTCTAAATTTCCAATTTTCAAAAAGTGCACATTCAACATCCATCTTTTTGTCTTCGCATTTTGTTCAACAAAATATTCGAGGGAATATTTTTCGTGAATATCAAACTCTGATTGATATTGTCGTGATTAAATCACATAACAGGCAAGTTGTTCGCTTTTTAAAACAAAAAAAAGGAAATTTTGGCAATAGCTTTCATGCGAAGCTTTGCCACCATTTCAATGGATCGTAATGTGGTGTTAATTTTTTTTTTTTTTTTTTTTTAAATGGAATTGGAAATTGTAAAAAGGGTGTTAATTTTGTCCAATTGTAAATAGCATTGTAAAAAGCAAATATCTCGGTTCTTAGTAGAGCTAGAGACTTGAAACTTCGTTTATAAGTTCTTTTCGTGGTTTCGAACCTAAAAACCAAGTTTCAAGTCTCTAACTAGTCAGAGAACCGAGATATTTGCTTTTTACAATGCTATTTACAAGTGGACAAAATTAACACCCTTTTTACAATTTCCAATTCCATTTACAAGAAATTAACACCACATTAGTCAGAAGGAAACCATTTTTCCTTGGAAGTGAGAATATCATACCAATTTGAACTCTTGAACAGAATATTAAATTGTACATTATGATACTAGATAATCAGAAGTAATACGTAAAGTCATGGCTACAATATTTCCCATTAGTCCCATGAGTAATCTCACATATTTTGTCAAGACAAAATGAATACTGATTTAGACCAATGAATGGTCTCGCAAACATCTAAAGACTATATTATGCAATGGTCAAATAATCAGCAGGAAGTTATAGTTTCCTTTCATTAATCACTTCAGTAAAAGCATGTGATCACTTGTTCGTATTACAAACAGAGTCACTATTCTCCATTGTTGAATTCACGAAAAATTTTCATAAACCGTGAAAAAAAACAGGTTCCAGCTTGCAACAGTAGAATTTTTCGACATTTTGTTAAGAGTATAATGACATTTTGCACTCATATACTAACGTAAATAACGTTTAAATGGAGACTGCCATTCAAAAATTTCTCTTCGATATCATTTAATTTTATGCTAACTAGACAATGTAAAGTCGAAAAAAAAATTTTTGAAACGTTTAGATGTTTTTTTAAACAAAGGATAAAATAAATTGGTACTACCCGGAGTTGTAATTTTTTTCTCGGCAAATTCACTTTGAAAGTTATATTCTCGAAAGAATCCGTTTGAGAAAGGATGTAGTGAAAATGGACCACTCGGAATGATTCGGCTGAGAAGAAATGACTCGGAATGAGAAGAATGGAATATTCATTTCGGGGTAATGTGTTTTGAGAAAGTGCGATTTGGGAAGTTTTTTTTCGGAATTTTTTTCCTAGAAGTTATCTATGGGAAGTGACTAGTGGGAATCAATATTTCGTGAATAATTTCTCAATAGATCCGATATGCACAGATCATGTACGGCCGAAGCCGATAAAACTAGGAAGTTTATATATCACGCAATTCAGATAACTGTATAATTCGTTCAGAAATTTTTTAATAATTTTTTTCACTTATGTTTATGATGTCGAAGGCATCAGATAAGTTATATGACCTCAACTTGACTTGCTTGGCAGACTCCCTTTAAGCCAAAAGGGAAAATGTAAATGATATTAGATGATCAACGATCGGGTACCAAAGTGGTCATGATCTTGTACCACAAACTTTTCATTTCCTCATACAACTTTTTTCTTCTTTCGAGCTGGTGATTAAAGTATATAATAAAGATAGCGACGGAAACGTTTGACGTTCATTTCTATACGATATATGGGGAATCCATTGGAATCCATTCCATTTGATCTCAATCATACTACATCCCCATTGGGGATGTAGTATGATTGAGATCAAATGGAAGTGATATACGATCAATTCAATTCAATTTTATCATTTCAAGCAGTAGCCGCTAGATCATAAACAAACGATCATTTCCGAAATAGTTGTGGGCCAAAGAAGGCACGAATTTTTTGAAGAAGAACTTTTGGGTAAATTATAATCAAAATATGTCATAGTTAAACATGCAAATGTACTCATAAAATTAGATATTAGTGAATCAAAGGTAGTTATATACTCAAAGTTCCATCAAAACTAATTGTGCATGCACAAGCAATTGTGTATGCATAAACTTAAATAATTAAATAAATTAAATTCATATCTTTAAAAAAAGCCGATATTTTTTTCGATGGTAAAATTTAACGAATGGATATTTTAGACACAGATTTTTTCCTTTTTTTTTCGAAAAAATCTTTCGCACATCTTTGCTGCTCGCGTTACATTGTAAGCCTCGGGATTAGAAAAGTGGATCAGAAAATAACTTATCTCTTCTCGTTATAATAATAAATTTATCTGACCTCGGGGGGTATTTTAAGATTCATAATTAAATGTTTAAACAAAACTGATTTTTTGACTAGAAAAGTGAGTGTTTCTCGAAAATTTCTCAGAAACACAATGAATTTTATTGCACCAATGGACTCGCCGCACCCAATATAGGGTACGTATATTTTTCATTTGACTCATCTCTGGCCCCGGAACATCGAAATACTAAGTACTCCCGTACTTAGTAATTTTTCCGAGAAATATGGTTTTTCGACCATAAATCGCTTCAACATGGTCATAGAAACAATTTCAAAAAAGGAAAATGAAGCTCTCAACGAGCACAACAAAATATATTTCTATGATTAAAACGCTAGAGATGATCATTCCCGAGCTATAATACGATTTGCTCATTTGAAGGGAAGAATCATTCCGAATTTCTGTGATTTTGATTTTGTTGTCATTGTTTCTCGTGTGTTTTAGAAGAACTTCATCAAGCAGTGGGAAAAGGAGGTAGATGAGGATGGAGCATTCATCGAGGACGAAGTGGCAGCGCACGAGGATGATCGGATTATCACCCCTGACGAGATCTACGATTGGACTCACAATGAGAAGGACAATCTTTTCACGGATGATGCCCCTGACCAATCTAGTGAACTCGTATTCGATCAGTAAATGAATCTGCCGTTATATTCGCAATTTCTATTGTAACTATTATGTTGTGATTACAATGATATTAAAGATTATATTAAATTATATTAGAGTATATATTAGATTAGATTATATTAAAGATTACACAGATTCGGAATGATTCTCCCTTCAAATGAGCAAATCGTATTATAGCTCGGGAATGATCATCTCTAGCGTTTTAATCATATAAATATATTTTGTTGTGCTCGTTGAGAGCTTCATGTTCCTTTTTTGAAATAGTTTCTATGACCATGTTGAAGCGATTTATGGTCGAAAAACCATTTTTCTCGGAAAAATTACTAAGTCCGGGAGTACTTAGTATTTCGATGTTCCGGGGCCAGAGATGAGTCAAATGAAAAATATACGTACCCTATATTGGGTGCGGCGAGTCCATTGGTGCAATAAAATTCATTGTGTTTCTGAGAAATTTTCGAGAAACACTCACTTTTCTAGTCAAAAAATCAGTTTTTTGGGTGAAACACATTGAAGACGGGTTTTTCGCCATTGTGTTCCGGAAAACGTTTTGGAGGGCATACTAATATGATTCGAATGACACCTTTCGGGTCTCTGTAGGATGAAAATGAACCGAGTTATGGCAATTTCCGTGTAGATCACAAAAAATTGATAATCTGCGATTTTGGCCAAATCAAGTCGATAGGCCTTCTCATTACCCCCAACCACATCCACCAGTCGACTTTCATCGATATCCGAGAGAAAAAATTTTTCCTAGTAGCAGCCGTTCATACACTTTTACCGGAGACCCGTGTTAAATACATTGGCACTATGGGTACAAACCACACTATTGTCAAGATTATTCCATTTTTGCAAAATACGATTAGTCAAAAAAGATGAGAACTTTTTTGAGTGAGATCTGTGGGTTCTTAAATATAAATTATGTCTACGTGAAGTGTTGGTAATATTAGGGAATAGAAAGAGTTTACGGGCATCAAGGTCAAGATGTGAGTGGATTACATTGTACGTGAATATGAGGTCATTCTGATCTCGGCGGGAGTGAAGTGAAGGGAGCTTGAGGTGTTGTATGCGCTCCAGGTAAGGTCGATATGGCAGATTACACTTGCTGAACACGAGCCTGGAAAATCGATGAAGGACGGACTCGATACGTGCAATAAGGGATATGGATTGAGGAGACCAAAGTTCACTGCAGTACTCTAAAATAGGACGGACATATGTTGTAAAGAGACGGGCATACACATTTATACTACGGGACTTAAACGATCGATGAATAAACGCACAACGTGCTGATGCCTTTGTTACTATATTTTCAATGTGATCATTGAATTCTAGCTTGTTGTTGTAGGTTATCCCGAGATCCTTGATTTTGTCAACTACTGGTAGGGTGCAGTTGCCGATAAAGAACGAGACATCAGGATGATTTCGACCGAGATGCATAACAACTGTTTTAGTAGGGGACATGGATAATCCCCATGTGTTAGACCATTGATTAATGCGATCCAGTGATTCTTGCAATAAGGACGTGTTAGATACGGTATACAACTTAATGTCATCTGCGTAAATGGCACAACGGGAGTGGAGAGGTAGAATAGAAGGGATATCACTAATGTACAACGAGAATAAGAGTGGACCAAGAACTGATCCTTGGGGCACTCCGCTAGTAACTGAAAAAGGACGGGAAAGGGACTGACCAACAAGTACAGATTGTGTTCGTGCATTTAAGAAAGATACAATCCATCTAAGTAAACATCCTTTAATGTCATTCTTTTCGCATTTATATGCGAGGAGTTTAAGTGGGATGCAATCAAAGGCTTTAGAAAAATCAATGAATGCACATGAAATGAACTGCTTCTCGTTCAATGATTTGTGCCACTCATCAAAAGTGGAAATTAGACAAGTATTACATGTACGTTTCATGCGAAATCCATGTTGTTCATTGGGCATTTCGTTCTACCGATTCCACTTACTTACAAGGAAATGGTCAACAATCCCCGTCGAGTTATGATTAGTGACATATACAAATGGTGTGGTGCAGTAGATAAGATGCTCGTATTTCATTTTATATGTTCATGTTCCGATGCCTGGTATGCGATGTTTTGTTTTGATTTTTCCAATTTAAAAAGTTCATTTCCAATGAGGATGAGGAGTTGTAGCTTTTTCAAAGTGCTTTTTCCGGAAAATTAACACGGCATTAATTATCTGAAATAAAACTCTTTTCGTTGTCAATTCCTTTATCAATTCAATGTAATTGGAACGTCTCTTTCGTATCTTTCTCTTATCTCCTTTCATTCTGAATTTACAATTGAGAAATAACCCTTACCATAATAAACTGTGGCTAAGTTAGGCATTTTTTTCAAAACAGGTGCTCAAAGATATTTTAGAATATGGATCATATGAAAGTTCAGGGAGATGGATGGATTAAGAGAGAGTCTTTATTAAATATTTATATGATATGGGATAAGATTTATATCTTGACTTGATCTTATCTATTTATATCTTGACTAATCGATCTGTACATATTAGAGTTGGTTATTCGGGGGTTGCGGGCCCGCAATAGATTTGACTTTTTATTGCTAATGATTGCGGGCCCGCAATGATTTTACAGAGCATTGCGGGCCCGCAATGCGTGTGCGTTATTGCCAACCCTAGTACATATGTAGTGCGATCTGAAATTAAACGAAAATGGGCGGAATCATAGTAATTTATCAAAAAGAGAATGTATAACACAATAAGGAAAAACCAGAAGATACAAGGAAAAAGTTGGAACTTCTTACATTCTAATTTGATCCTGATTAAATTATAATTCTAATTATAAACATTTTAATTTGAATTCATGAACACATGAGGAATAATAATGTGAGATAAGATGAATAACTACTATCGATATCATCTCATAAGGGAAGGGTACTTGGTCGTATGCGTGAAAATATAAGACCAAAAAGAAAAATAAATAAATAGACCAAATATAAATAAAATACCAAAAAGTCTTAGAATTTTGCCCTCTTTCCAACCATATACATTTTGTTAGATTTTCACGCACACGACAAAGTACCCTTCCCTTATCAAAGAGAAAAGAGTACACAAGCTGTTGGGCTAAATCGTGAAATTTGCAGAGAATTATCAAAAGGTTCCTGACACTGAAAATTTCGATGATTAGAGATACTTTTTTAAACAAATCGTGATCTTCCATATCGCTTCGATATCAAGAATAAGTACTATTAATATAATAGTAAATGTTAATGATTATTTAATTGAATTTATTCATTCTAAAAATATGAAGAATTGTATTGGAAAGAGTTCAATGTGATGTTTTTACCTCTACAAGACGTGGATGAACACCAAAACACTGTGAGTTTATTAAAGGAAAGTATGGGAGTACAATCTCTATAAACATCATTCTCAAGAGAAAGATTTTTGATTTTATAAAATATAAAAATGGATTTTAAATTCAAAAGATCAATCAAAAACTACATATTGTTGTCAGTAACTTTTTATTCTCATTCAAAAGATTCAAAAAAGATCATAAAATAGTTGTAATATTGAATAACATTTTGCTCTCATTACTCATTCTTCGTCGAATGATCGAATATTGGTTTATCATTCACTTTCATCCATTTACATTTGCAACCATCCACAACACATTCATCTTTTATTGTTCTACACCAGTACTATACTCCTTCCTCTACCTCCCTCTCCTCCCTCTCTACTTCTCCCTCTCTACCTCTCCCTCTCCTCCCTCTTTACCTCTCCCTCTCTACCTCTCCCTCCCACTACCTCCTACTTACGTTAGCAGTGACTAAGATCACTTAAGAATCATCTGATCTATGACGTCATCAATGAAACTTGTAATGTTATTATTAATACAAATATTCCTCCTCTTATTATTCATATTTTCATTTTCTCCTTTGCAATACTTGATCATCGATCACCATGAGACGATTATTGCATTGTTTTCTATTCTTCATTCCTCCTCCCTCCCTCTCCCTCTCCCTCTTCCTCTCTCTCACCCTCTCCCTCTCTCTACCTCTCCCTCTTCCTCTCTCTCTCCCTCTCCTTCTTCTGTTCTTTGATAGAGGGACAAGGAAGTGAACATCTCTGTCTATTCTTCTCCATTCTTATTCAGTTTTCTTCATTCTCTCAATAACAAACATAGTCCACGCGATAATCAACATTTCCTTTAAAAATCACGAAAAGAAAAAAAAACAGAAAAAAACACCTTGTTTTTCTCCTCTCGTATCTTTTTCGTTTCTTTTCTTTTCGTAACTTTAGTAACCTCGTTAAAGAAAAAAAGGAGATTTTGGGCAGGGCTTGGATTTCCGATTTTTCCGATTTTCCGAATTTTTTTCGGAAAATTCGGAAAACCAACAATGTGGCATTATGTTCTCTAATAGTTTCGAGAGCGTAGCCCGTGAAGCTCAGTTATTAGTATTCAGTGCTTGTATCCGCGCCACGCGGGTTCAATTCACATTTGTAATATTTATATATGGCTTCAATGATTCTTTTCGTCTCCATTATCTTAATCTTGTAAATATTCTAAACTATATCTGAACCCGTGTGTATAATGTACCCAAACTAATGAAATACACATACTCCATACAAATCATTGAGAGAGGAAGAGGGAGGCGAGAGAGGGGAAAGAATGAGAGGCAAAGAGTAATTTAACATTATGCTTGGAAAACATATGTGTAGCGTAGAGACCATAGAATTACCCCACATAAGAGATCAAAGTTGGTTTTGCACGTAAGACATCTCTAGATTGAGAGAGTAGAAGAGAGGGAGAGGTAGAGAGATAAGGAGAGGGAGAGGAAGGAGTGGTT
>CALSFV010000192.1:0-27651 GCA_943737045.1 Parapristionchus giblindavisi
CATTTCATCTACTCTATACCCATATATTCATTCATTTCATCTACTCTATACCCATATATTCATTCATTTCATCTACTCTATACCCATATATTCATTCATTTCATCTACTCTATACCCATATATTCATTCATTTCATCTACTCTATACCCATATATTCATTCATTTCATCTACTCTATACCCATATATTCATTCATTTCATCTACTCTATACCCATATATTCATTCATTTCATCTACTCTATATCCATATATTCATTCATTTCATCTACTCTATACCCATATATTCATTCATTTCATCTACTCTATACCCATATATTCATTCATTTCATCTACTCTATACCCATATATTCATTCATTTCATCTACTCTATACCCATATATTCATTCATTTCATCTACTCTATACCCATATATTCATTCATTTCATCTACTCTATATCCATATATTCATTCATTTCATCTACTCTATACCCATATATTCATTCATTTCATCTACTCTATACCCATATATTCATTCATTTCATCTACTCTATATCCATATATTCATTCATTTCATCTACTCTATACCCATATATTCATTCATTTCATCTACTCTATACCCATATATTCATTCATTTCATCTACTCTATACCCATATATTCATTCATTTCATCTACTCTATACCCATATATTCATTCATTTCATCTACTCTATATCCATATATTCATTCATTTCATCTACTCTATATCCTTATATTCAGGCCTGTCAAGCTACACCCGATCAATATGTTAGATGTGATGATAGATCTGATTTTATGCTTGATGAATTCATGAAACTTCTAACCGGTAAGTAATCATTATCTATCCTACCGTAATCAATTCATTCTCTAACATAATATTGATTTAACAGATGGAGTAGCAGGAGCATCAGCATTTCGTGCCGATGCAGCTCTAATCGTAACCTGGTACAATACAGCATCAGCAATATCAGGAAGATCTGATATAGATGCAGGACAATTGGCTACTTATCAGGTATCTCTCTTTATCATTATCAATTGTTACGTCATTTCGGAAATAGTAAATTAGGCAAAAAATGTATATTTTGGTGAATCAGATATTTAATAACTACTTGAATATTTTGGAAATATTCGAATAATACTCACTATATTCAGTTGGCTTTTTTTGATAAATATCCTGAACTTTCACGGAATTCGCGACAAAATCGTAACCGAAAAAATCCACTTCTGCTTAAAATACAATACTTTAAAAAACAAGCGTTATAGCAATAAAGAGCTGTTATTTTTGTAACGCGTAAAATGATATTTAGTCAAAATGTGTTTTTTTACCTTAAAAAAGAATATTTTTAAACGATTTTATTTTTATTAAGGTTGTGTGGCTAACAGATGCTGATGCTCGTCTTTCATATGTAATTCTCAATTATGAGAAACTTGGATTTGATGCTCAAGATTTCAGAATGAATTCAAGAAGTGGAAGATGTCAAGTTAGATTCATTATATTATTTATATTTATTATTTCTTATTATTTATTATTTAGGCTCTATTCAATGGTGGTAATCATACAGGTTTTGTTCCTGTTGATCCTACTTTCCAATTCAAGAACTCACCTAAGGTATCATTCATCTACTCTATCTATCCATTCATTCATCTACTCTATCTATCCATTCATTCATCCACTCTATCTATCCATTCATTCATCTACTCTATCTATCCATTCATTCATCTACTCTATCTATCCATTCATTCATCCACTCTATCTATCCATTCATTCATCTACTCTATCTATCCATTCATTCATCTACTCTATCTATCCATTCATTCATCTACTCTATCTATCCATTCATTCATCTACTCTATCTATCCATTCATTCATCCACTCTATCTATCCATTCATTCATCTACTCTATCTATCCATTCATTCATCCACTCTATCTATCCATTCATTCATCTACTCTATCTATCCATTCATTCATCTACTCTATCTATCCATTCATTCATCTACTCTATCTATCCATTCATTCATCTACTCTATCTATCCATTCATTCATCTACTCTATCTATCCATTCATTCATCTACTCTATCTATCCATTCATTCATCCACTCTATCTATCCATTCATTCATCTACTCTATCTATCCATTCATTCATCTACTCTATCTATCCATTCATTCATCCACTCTATCTATCCATTCATTCATCCACTCTATCTATCCATTCATTCATCTACTCTATCTATCCATTCATTCATCTACTCTATCTATCCATTCATTCATCTACTCTATCTATCCATTCATTCATCTACTCTATCTATCCATTCATTCATCCACTCTATCTATCCATTCATTCATCCACTCTATCTATCCATTCATTCATCTACTCTATCTATCCATTCATTCATCTACTCTATCTATCCATTCATTCATCTACTCTATCTATCCATTCATTCATCTACTCTATCTATCCATTCATTCATCTACTCTATCTATCCATTCATTCATCTACTCTATCTATCCATTCATTCATCCACTCTATCTATCCATTCATTCATCCACTCTATCTATCCATTCATTCATCTACTCTATCTATCCATTCATTCATCTACTCTATCTATCCATTCATTCATCTACTCTATCTATCCATTCATTCATCTACTCTATCTATCCATTCATTCATCCACTCTATCTATCCATTCATTCATCCACTCTATCTATCCATTCATTCATCTACTCTATCTATCCATTCATTCATCTACTCTATCTATCCATTCATTCATCTACTCTATCTATCCATTCATTCATCTACTCTATCTATCCATTCATTCATCTACTCTATCTATCCATTCATTCATCTACTCTATCTATCCATACTAGGTTCTCGCTACTCAATCTGGAGTTCCTCAACAAGTTCGAGGTAGATATATGTTCCGTGTTGATGATGTTGTACGACCAGGAGGATGTTCTAATAAGACAGGAGGAACATGTAAATGACTCCGCCCCTTTTGATCTTTGATCTCTTCAATTCATTTCAGATCCAATGTTGATCTATCCTAACATAGTTAATATGTTGGGTGAAATGACAGTAGATGTCAATGCAATCTGTTTACAAAGATCTCAAACCTATGTTCTTATGATAGAACAAAGACCAACAGCTACATGTACTGTATTGAATCCATCCATAGCGAGATGTCATTTACCTAAGATATATGATTGGGGAACTAAAACTGTTTACTTCCAACCTCAATCTGGTGGTGCTAATGATGAAAAGGCTTTTGTTGGATATATTTATTTTGGTTAGTTCCTTAATCTATTTATTCATTCATTAATATTATTTAGTACCTCCAACTCTCGATCCAATGAGATTAGATATTGGAAATATATATGATTGGTATCAGAATCCTCTACCTTATACTGTAAGACTATCCCCTTTGTCTTGAACTAATCATTTAATTGTAGCAAATGCCTATATCTTGGTATCCTCGTAACTTTACTAATCCAATATATGATAGTACACAAATTGGAACTAATGTTGGAGTAAATGATGATCAAATGTATTCTGTTCAATTGGGATTATATGTTATTGGTTATAAAGAATCTAAAGATGATAATGTAAGTACTAAAAGATCAAAGAACACCGATCAATATATTTCTTTTATAGATCAAGAAATTCCGACCTGAACATAGAGTTCTTTGTCGATTGAATACTTATGCTAATAAAAACACTCAAGATTATCGATTTAAGCCACAAGAAGAGAAGATCAATTTGTATCAGGTACTGAAGATATCAAATGATTGTATTTATTGATTGATTTAATATCAGGTTGAACAATGGTATTTAAATGATTGGGAACGTCAGAATGAACTATTTACATTCCGATTTGGTTATCTCAAATTAGCTCCACTTAATAATGAAAACACAGGAGTGAATGGGCAACCAGCACCTGATTTGTTATCAGGGTATATATCATATTAGACTATATAATATTATTGTAATAAATATATATTATAGATTAGTATCATCTCCAATTTCAATTCATTTCCTTTGGACATTAAATAATCCATCATTTACTGCATCATCAGGTGGAATTTCATCTAAAGATCAAGATGATAGAACTAACTTTGTTAAGAAGAAGTCATTAGAAATGTGTCATGATTGGTATGAACTATAATGAATATTGTTGTTACTCATTTCATATTCTTTAGGTATAATGAAGATGGAGCTCTATGGAACTTTATCCATGATGTAGAGACTAATTCATCGTGTCCTTGTATTGAAAGACAAGCAACTGCTGATCTTGGAAGATTTATGCCTCATCCAAGATGTTCACAGGTACAATCCATTTATTCATCTATTCATTCTATTTATCCATTTCTTCATTGATTGAAGGCATTCCGTGATATCACTTGTACTGTGGCTATTGGAGCTAGGAATTGTTATATGTCAGCACAGAATGTAATGAGTTCATTTAGTGGACAACAGAATCAATATTCTCAATATAGTAATGCGTGAGTGATCTATTCTATCTTGATCTATCTAATCAATAATGTTCATTGAATCAATAATGTTTTATTTAGTCGTTTCCCTACTCATTATGGTCAAGTATGTTGTTATGATGCAGAAGGATATCTCATGCAGACATCATATCAACCTGTTATCAAAGTAACTCCTGATGTCCCTTATAATCCTGGTTTCCCTACAAGAGCATATGAGTTTGGTACTGCTCCTTATATGGGACAATTCGAGGTTAGACAATGAACCGTAATGATCATATCATAATCCTTATTCATATAGGTTCCTGGTTTATCAATGTTCCATCATGATCAAATGCCTTATTTCCTCTGTTGTAAATATGCTGATTTCCGTTGTCAAATGTTCTATTGGAGAAGACCTTCATCAGGATGTCAAGAATATCAACCAGCTGCATACGGTAAGTATTGATTACTGTAGATGATATATAGAATCAATTAATATCAGGAGAAATCATCGGAGCCGGAACATTCAATACGATCGATAATCAGAAATTTATCTTCAACGAACCTGGAGTGTATACTCTATTGTATATTCCTCGAACAGATTCAAATCCTGAAGTGAAGATTCAAGTTCGATTAGAGAAATATCCCAATAGGAAGGTTGATTTCAGTAAGTTAATCAATTATTATTCTATGAATATATGAATTGTTATCAGGTATGCTTGGTAAATATATTGATCAACAAGATTTGGTTCAACCAACAAATGCAACTGTGATCACTGGAATTGCATTGGAAGCAACGGGAACTGATAGAGTTCATGTATTAGCTAGAGGAGATACTAGAAGGTTTATCTATTTAATATATCTAATCAATAAATTATTCATTCATTCATTATAGATTCCGTTATCGTACATCAGTAATAGTAGGAAATATTCTTCGTTATTTTGATACAATGAAGATTCAAAGATTCAAAGGAGTTCTTGTCTATGTAAATAATGTAGAACGAGGTCAACCAGAAGTCTATGTTGTATTGGAACAAGCACAGGTATTCAATTCATATAATACAATTACAATAATATTATTAATATTTAAGATAGGAGTTCGTATTCGAGAATCTCATAACATGGACATTGATCGTCTTCCAATGTATCAAGAAAGTATGGGAATGTTGGATATTGCCCTATCTGTACCACCACAATATGGAGTTGTGAGTACTTCATCATCTAATCAATTGATATGATTGATTTGATATCAGAGACCCGATGGAGATAATACTCGAGATGCTGAGTATCGTAGAAGATATAATATTCCTCGTGTGGCAGGACTACTACGTCCATTCCCTGATCAACCTACCAATAGTCTCAATCTTGGAATTACTGTTAATGATGTCAATTCTGATTCTATTCATCAACAACTTGTTCAAATGTGTAAGTTCATCAAAGTTCTCTTATGATAAGAGTTTATTCATTGTAGATCGTGTTGCTGGAAGTGGAGATGGAGCAACAAATGAACAAGTAGGAGTACTTAATAGAGAGATTCCTGTTGAGAATATGTTTACTACAAGTAAAGATGAAGACAAGAAGTTTGAGGTATTACTATACTTGAATGGATATATTACATGAGCTATGATATATTCAGGTATTCCCTGAGGCAACTATGAAAAGTACTGGAATCTATAAGACTGCTGCCAAATACAATACGTTAGTTAAAAAATATTATTATTGAAAATTAAAAAAACATACTATTTTGATCGTGTTCCCGTCAAGTTATTTATTAGTTTACAAAAATGATAATAAAGTAGTATACCTCATATGTAAATGATTCAATTTGAGTGGAGCGTACACATTCCGTGCTAAAACAGGAACAGAGATTCAACAACTTCTCAATAATTGTATTGGAATACAAAATAATCCAGGAAGTGAGTTGATCACAATCAATACCATTTGATATAATTAATTTCAGCTGCAATGCAACCATATCAATCACAGATTGGATTAGATTATTCAATTCAACAATGTCCTGATAATCCTCAAACAATCATACAAGATTGTGGAGACTCATGGCCTTGTATATATGATTATACAATGTTCAATTCAAAAGTATTAGGAATGAGTAATAAAGATGAATGGAATAGATTACAAACTGAAAGAACTGATGCTATGAGATATTGTAAGTTCATTTACTTTATTCATTCATTTTCGTTTTGTTCAATCGAAAACTTTTGGTCAATCGAGAAAAAAGTCTGAGACAAGAAATATTGAATTAGTGTAAATATTTTTGTTTATTTTTTTTCACTTAACCTTGCAAAAACTTTTTTTTGAGTTTTTTTAAATTTTCAATCATGATCTTCTTCTTCAGATAACAGTTGTGGTCCAATCAATATTGAATATCCTGAATATCTAATGAAAACATCATCAATGGATTCAGCTTATCTAAGTGGAGATGTAGCTAGATTTGAATGTTTTCAATCTCATTGGATCAAAGGAGTTTATGAATATAGATGTATCTTCCATCTAATATATCTTAATATATATTGAATGACGATATTAAGGTGGTTTGGTTGTTGATTATAATCGTCCTGATAGTTGGAGATATGAATGGAATAAGGGAGAACAACCTTGGTGTAGATCAAGAGAAAAGGAAAATTTCTTCATTTGGTTGTCAGCTATTATGGGAGTCATTGCAGTTATTATGGTATGACACTTAATCTATTCAATATTATATGATCTATCATTATATTAAGGCTATTGTTTTCATTTTCCTATGTTTCTGGTGTGTTAAAAACAAGAAGCAAATAGAAAGAAGAGAACTACAATTAACGCGAACTAATTCAATGGTTAAATATGCTGGAGTGAGTGATCTACTTATACTAACTAATCAATAATCTATTGATTGTAGTCGGCATATGAAGAAGAACCATTGAATCCAAAGAGTAGAATAAGTGATATAACAATAACAAAAGAAGAACATAAACGACCATTAGATGATACACCAACATATAGAAATGGAACATTGAAGTATGTTTAGTTCATTCATTTTATTCATTCATATCAATATTCATACATTTATAGTCGTCCACAAGGAGCAGCTCCAATGTATTCATTTCCACCTGAATCTCAATTAACAACTCCAAATCCATCTAATCAACCACCTCGTAGTGCTTTATTAGGAATGGATACTAGTGTCTAATCTATATCTCTATCTCATCAATTTATTCATTCCTTAATTGTGATATGTACACATGAATCAGCCATACTCGAGTATCTCATCTCATAGATGAAAGAGTCATTCAACTCTCAATTCATTCTCTTAATCATTCTCTTTATCTTGTACAGGGATCATTAATTCTCTCATCAATCATCATCTATGATATCTTTCTACTTATCCATAACATATATTTATCTCACCGTGTGCTCATTTTTATCATTCATTGTTGAATATAATAAAATCATGAAATATTGTTTATATATCATCACTTAATGAACAATTACAATAATTTCTTCTTGATTCATCTATTTTATATCCTTTAAATTGCAGTAAAAGAGCAAGAGAAGTCATCATAACTGATAAAGTCTAAATGGTTAATTCATTATTATATTCATATCTCATTCACTCATACAGTAAGTATTAATGGACGTGAAAGTGTAGCAAATCCCCAAATAGAAATACCAAGATTTGATTGTTCGAGATGGGATGAAAATGCTATTGCTGCTTGATATACCTGATATATACATCTATTTATACATATCATTTCATTATTCTAACTTACAGATGAACGGAATGGATACCATATCTTTGTATTTTCGTAGAATACTTCTTTCGTCTTACAAATCTTGAAAGTTTCTTTTTAAATTATTCAAAATTATATAACAATCAATCTCAGGAGACCAAATAACCAATTTCATTAGAAAAAATACTTTTTTTCAGAAACATTTGCTCTCCTAAAATAACATATCTTGTTGAATTTAATTTTTTCTTGTTCCTTGTATTTTTACTTATAAACGCCTTCGCAAATAAGAATTATGTTTTTCACTTCGCAAATAAGAATTATGTTTTTCATTATGTTGAGCTTCAAAAAATCATTTTTAAAAAGTCTAATTTTAAGAGTGCTATTTTATTTTATTTTAAGAGTGTATTTTTAAGAGTATTAAGAGTTTTATTTTAAGATTTTAAGTAATTTTAAGAAAAAATGTTTCTGAAAAAATGATGTATTTTCTAATAAATTCAATGAAATTCTGTCAGATTGGTTATTATATCTGTTTGATATTCTAACAACCATAATTAGATAGACTACCTCATCATGTAGTTTGGCAGGTATTATAGTTAATGAGAAGAATGAATAAAGAATATATAGTAGAGCAGGTAACATAATAATCTTTTCTTCAATATCAGAATGAATACGAGAGAATACTACATATGATGTGAATAAAGTCGAAGGAATTGATAAAGCTATCATTACAAATGCAAATCTCTTAAAGAAATAGATCATAGATACTGTATAATGAATGAATGAAACCTTGAATATCTTATCCAAACTTCTTATCTTTCCGGCTATATCATTATATTTCTTTATTATTCCACTGATTTCCTTACACATTCTAATTTCTGTATCTGCGTCAATCTTTAATTATATTAAGTGTAATATAAAATGAATTATAATAAGTGATCTACCATTTTAATTGATTGGTTGAACTTTCTTATTTCATAAAATGTAGATTGAACACAAAATATGTATATGAGTAATGATAAATTCCACATGAATAAAGTATATTGAGTTGTTAGAATGGGGATTATATATGTTTCTCTACTACCAAATGACTGAAATAAAAGATTATATTAAAATAAAGTTAATAATAAAAAAATATATGGAATAAAGTAAATTACATTGACAATTTGTCTGTCAACAACAGTGACATTCTTTCCTGATAGATAAACAGTTAAAGTCGTTGTCATGTAAACAAATACAAGAGTTGTCATAGATAGAGCTAAGAGTAATTGAATTGTCAATGATGATACATTTGTATGTATACCATCAGTCTATAATGGTATAATATATTCATTTTATTTATTATCAAAAACACACATTTCTTGTACACTGTAGATGTAGTATAAATTGACGAATCTTTCCTTTTCTTTGCCATTCGACAACAAAGATCTGATTATTGATTGATATGATTGCAGAACATATATTAACCTTACCATAGATAGAGTAGATTGTAGAACAAACATGAATATAGTTATAGATGTTCCAATTGTGTGAGGACTCACATGGGTCATGAATACTAATAAACCAATACGAATCAAATACCATATTGCTTCAATTAAAAAATCATTTATAATATGGTATAGTTAATAAATACCCGTGGATAGAACAGTACATATAATTATATATGAGATGGTCTTTCTTATTGTTGAATTTGAATCAAAATCGATTCCAAATAATCTACCTAACTATAATATAGATCTGATTATTAGAAATTATAATCTATCTAACCAATGATATCTTATTATAATAACTCTCTAATGGACATTCTTCATCGAGAAGAACAACAGAAAGAGAAGTCGATAGATCTTTTCGTGACATTGAATAGTCAATTCTTTCATTATCATCATTGAAATGTAAGGGAGACTTCACTAATCTAATATATCCTTGATTCTAATGGATAAATATTCGTATAGAAAGTAATTGGAAGAGTCAGATGTTTCGATTAATTTCCTGAATGAAGAAAAAGGAAATGAATTGAGAGAAGATGATTATAGTAAAGAGTATAAAAGATGATATATAATATGAAGAGATGAAGTTTCCAAGACAACGAATAAATATTCAACTATCTCAAATAATGATATCTCTTATACTCTACTCTATTACTCTCTATTCATTCTCTTTAACTTCTAGTCCCATGAGATCATAATTATAGGTTTGTATGATTAAAGATAATAGATGGGGAGATAAATAGAAAGAATGTAGTATGATTCCTTCTATGACTTAGAAATGGTTCATGATAGGATGATTATAGTGTTCTCTTCTGTATTATTTCAATGGAAGAATATATTAGAACGTAATAGATGGTATACATATGTCTATAGATCCAATTCATCCATGACTATTCATACTACTATTAATATTCAAACAAATGGAGTGTCTCAGGTATATTTCACTCTATTTAATTCATTTGATCTTTTTATGAATGTCAATGTCAATCGAAAAATTAGTGAATGAGCTATCAATTATTTCAGGAGTGGTCTAGTAGTGTAGAAAGATTAAATGTTGAAGAACAAGGAAGAACTCATAGACTTCCATCTATATTATTCAATGATCCTACTGAAAGAAGAATTGTACTTTTTATTCATTCGTTTATAATTAAATGTATTCTAATCAAGGAAATGCATGATCTTGACTCTGAGAGAGAAAGAAAAGATAATAACAGAAGATTTCGTCATCGAAATATGCCGAAAATTGGATTCGCTGACGTTGTTAGACATTCAATGGTTAATATTTGGAATGATATAATAAAAATAATTGATTGATTCGTTATAGATATCTCGATCATTTCTATCATCTTTTCGTAATTCAAATAGATTAGAAGAAACTGAATTGAGTGAATATCATAATAATTCATTGAATGTTGGATCTAGATCATTATCTCAACATCTCTCTATTCCTTCTAATAATACGAATAATAATACACCAAATGGTCAATTAAATAAAAAATCAATATGAATGATTCATAAGTTAATCTGATCTCAATGATTTAGGAACTAATGATAACGATTCATTGTCTGGGGGAAATGAATTAAGTGGGACTGATTTTATTGCACATATATTCTATGGATGTTTACATTCTTTAACGTAAATATAATTCATTTTACTATATTATTCAATAATAACTTTCATCAGATCAATCATCTATATATCATTTAAACCTAATTCAACTTTTATATATTATTGGACATTTCTAGTTGTCCTTTCTGTAATCTATAATGCATTAGCTTTATCTATATTCATATTTGATGATGTAAGTAATACAATAGTTTATCTGATCAATCTTTTTCACTTCAGGTCTTCTACAATGCTTATCTACCATGGTTGTTATTGAATATAATATCAGATTGTATCTATGGTTTAGATATATTACTTCAATCTAGTCTAAGTATGTATATTTCTTAATCAATATAGTTCCATTGTCATTTCAGCTTATATGAAAGATGGAATAGAAGTGATCAATAAGAGACGATTAGTTCATAATTATTTCCATTTGAGAAAGTATAACCTATTCAATATTGTTGATCAACTACAACAATATCATTTAAGATTGAATATGACTCTTGACTTTTTGTGTCTACTTCCAATCGATTATATTATTATTTATTTTAATCCTTCTATTTCTCTTACACGAATAACAAGAATGCTTAAAATTCTAAGAGTTGTTGATTTCGTTGAATTAACTGAACAAAGGTACTATCGTATTCCTTAATACGATCTAATCTATTGAGTTAAGATTTAATGCAAAAGCTCAAAATATCTCAAAACTTCTATGGTTGGTCTCTTGTTGTTATATTATCTTTCATTGGAATGCATGTGTTTACTTTTTCTTTTCTCTTCAACAAGGAATCGAGAGTAAGTTATAAAGAAATAAATGGTTGAATAATTTGAATGATTTAAGAAGCCGAACCAAATGATTTCATATTTGGATATACAAAAGTATTCGATGTATTCATATCAGAATGTTCATTTTTCATGACTGATTTCATAGAGGTTATAATAGATATATTAATATGAATTCATTCATTTATTGTCAGGACTGTTTATATAGTGAAACAGATGACGAACAATTCAATAGAACTAATTATATTGTGCCCATGTTATCATATTGGCAATCAAAGTATAACAATTTAAATTATTCAATTCTTTTTTATTCAAAATCAAATTTTAGATCTTACATGCTTGAATTCTCTAACTTCAGTAAAGAATATACAATGAGTCTATATTGGTCTGCGTTGACTATAACCACTTGTGGTCAACAAGTTATTAAACTAATTCATTAACTAGATATATATATGAATTGATTTCAGCCTTGGCCTGCTAATTCAGCTCAGAATATGTTAGAAGTGATAGATACCCTTATGGGTCTTCTTGTATTTGCTACCATTCTTGGTTCAGTTGGTAATGTTGTATCAGATTTCAATAAAGATAGGACTATATTCCAAGATCTATTAGATGGAACTAAGTTCTATATGAAATATAGGTATGTATATAGACACATAATGAATCATATGGTAGAACAATATCAGAGGAGTTACTAAGAGTTTACAAGTTCGAGTAACTAATTGTATTAAATATACATTCGATAATCATCAAATGGCAAATGAAAAGGTAATCTTATATTACATATTAATCTACCAAATATAATTAATATTCAATAGGAAACTCTCGTATGTCTTCCTCCTGGATTACAATTAAAATTAGCTGTTCATCTTCATATGAATATTCTTGTTAAAGCTAAACTATTTGAGGTTTAATCATATTTTAAAGTGTCAAAACGATCTATTTCTCTTTAGGATTGTGATCATGGATTTCTCCATGAGATAGTCTTCAAATTAAAACAACAATTGTATTCCCCTGGTGATTTAGTTTGTCAGGTACATATAATGTCGTCTTATTATTAGAAGATTATATGATATCTAATAGATCGGAGACCGAGCACAAGCCATGTATATTGTTAAAACGGGTAGTCTAATTTCATATAATTCTCAAAGGGAATCACATTCTATTACTAAAGTATGTCTTATATTAAATCTATAAATTTGCATTATCTAATATCTATCTATTGATTAAGTTAGGAGAAGGATCAACATTTGGTGAATTGAGTATTATCTATATTCCTGGATTGACTAAAGAGACTAGAGATACAGCATTACAAGTAAGTCTAAGTCTGTAAGATCGAAGATACTCTAAACATCTTAGATGACTTATTAACCTTCTATTCATTATACAAATATGATTGTATTCATTAAAGGCCATTGGATATGCTGATGTCTATGTATTGACTAGAGATGATGTTTCTCTTGTATTACAAGAATATCCAAATGAAAGAAAAAGATTGATGAGACAAGGTATAGATAGAAGAGTGATTGAAATGAATGGAGAATGAAGGAAGTTTTGTATTATTTACAGCCAGATTACTTCATCGAGTTCAATTAGGATTAGATGATGAAGATGATGAACAATTGATTAATCATAGTAGTATGTATTCATTTGATGAAAAGGTTCACTTCTTCTTATTCATCATTTCTACTTCATTCAATAAATAGGTAACTAAAATGAAAGATTTATTGAAAGGAATTTCCGACGATATGAATGATGTATATGAAGATTTCACGGTTTGTTGTTCGTTTTGTTATTACAGTAATCATTTATCGTAGTCTTATGTTATCATCTTTTAGACGAAAACATCGGAATATAAACAGAGAATATCTCATTTGGAAGATATATATAAGAGAAATAAGAAAAGAATACGAAGAGAATTGTCTCTAGGACCATTATCGTTCTGATATTTCATTGTATTTCTTTTCACATAGCTCAGGTGTAATAGGAATAAACGATTGGTTCATATTTCATACGAGTTACCCATTTTATGATGCGAGGCTATTCTTTGTATAATAGTTCAAAAGGGATAAAGAAAATATGTATGAGGAGGAGGTATTGAATCATCATTTGTCTATCTTCTTCTATTACAATGAAATGAAATGAAGTGAATAGAGTCATTATATTATCTTCATATGAATTCATTTCTCTTCATCATATCCATTATATCAATATACTTCATACATCATAACAGTAAGTTTTCGAAACAACATACTTTCATAAAAAAACAATTCGTTCACCTTTTCTATTCAAAATCATGGTGAATGATGAAAACATTTTCTAGCTAACAAGTCTGGTTGGGCGGTCCCGGACTTCGGGATGGGACATATCACGCGTGTCGCGTAAGAATCCAGACAAAATCGTGGGGTGTCCGGACAAAATATAACCCCTATCATATTGACTATTTTTGGATAGCCCTGATAGAGCCGGAGAAGATAGCGTTTCGATTTTTTGTCTAAGATCAATTTTGACGAAGATAGACGACGTTGACTGCCGGAATTTGTAGAAATGTCTTGACTTTCACCCGCAATAGCTCGCTTTGGAATGGGAATAACGAAAATATCACAAAGACATAAATTGTAGAAAAATTTCAGGAGAATCGAAATAACACAAGCAGAAATAACAAAATCGATTTTTCTTCATCTTATGTGGCGGAAAGCTGACGTTTACACCACAAATCGATTGTACACTAACTTATTGGTTCAGATGATAGATATTGAGAAGACGCATCGATTGATATATAGTTATGGGGGTAAAATCGTGGCCGCGATATGAGTTTTTCCCAAAAAAACGAGTCTGAAATCCGGGACTTAGCCGATTTCTCGCTCGAGAGATGGACGGATCACTTTGATCTACCCACTCGTCTCTCGCTGATCACTGATATTTCTTGGTATTTCTGTGCATTGAACTTGAAAAAAAGCGTAGAAATAAATGAAAATCATAACTACAACCTAATTCAAAGAAATATTTACAATATAAACAATGTAAATACGAACAAGAAACAATCTATCAATCAAAGATGGAGTCTATTCCTGCCGCGACTCTGGTATTTTGCCACTTAAAGTCTACGTAAACTACGTCACAAACTTTAAGTAGACTTTAAGTAAACTTTAAGTGAAAGAACATTTGACGAAATGCATTACAGTATACCACACCACTTTAAGTAGACTTACGTCTCACTTTAAGTTTACTTAAAGTCTACTTAAAGTGGGAAAGTTTAAGTAGACTTTAAGTGGCAAAATACCAGAGGATAGTCTCTCGAAGGAAACCCTCCTCGTCCTGCTTTGGATTAATGAATAACAGGAGTAATCTAACCATGATACCTCAGTAGAGGAATCAATCACCTCGCCATTCGTAAGAATCAGCAGAAGCTCCAAAAGGGAATTGCATCCGAAAAGATCAGGATCCGAGTGGGCAGAAAAAGCAGATGACAACTTGTATTCACTTCAAACAATCGATAGCCGATAATCCGAATAATCGAAAAATCGATAACAATCGACTCATAGCTTAGATAATGATATTGACTCACATTCCTCCACAATTGCAGTCCTTCTCAAGATCGACTCCTTTGAGTCTTGGTCCCTTCTCATGGATAGATGGTCGATTCACGGAGAAGTAGCACATACTCGAGTCAATAATATATTCAGGAATCAACAATATATTCAGGAAACAGGGAAACCTGTCGAAAACACTTGAAAACACGTAAAACAAAAAAAACAGTTGGTTAATCATTGATCAGCGAGTAAGGAGTGGGTAGATCAAAGTGATCCTTCCATCCCTCGAGCGAGAAATCGGCTAAGTCCGGGATTTCAGACTCGTTTTTTGGGAAAAACTCATATCGCGGCCACGATTTTACCCCCATAACTATATATCAATCGATGCGTCTTCTCAATATCTATCATCTGAACCAATAAGTTAGTGTACAATCGATTTGTGGTGCAAACGTCAGCTTTCCGCCACATAAGTTGATGTAAAATCGATTTTGTAATTTCTGCTTGTGTTATTTCGATTCTCCTGAAAATTTTCTACTATTTATGTATTTGTGATATTTTCGCTATTCCCATTCCAAAACGAGCTATTGCGGGTGAAAGTCAAGACTTTTCCTCAAATTCCGACAGTCAACGGCGTCTATCTTCGTCAAAATTGATCTTAGACAAAAAATCGAAACGCTATCTTCTCCGGCACTGTCAGGGCTATCTAAAAATGATTTAAACCAAATTTTCATTTTTTCATTGTCCGACAGTTGTATTGATTCTTACGCGACACGCGTGATATACCATTCGATAGATATCCGAAAAAGAAGATTTTTCATGTTGACCATTTTGGCAGAATGCCCCTGGGCGCAGAGTTATTTGCATATTTCACCGGATTTTCGCCCTACAATGAAACACATTCTCTGTGAAATAGCTTGTGCGGGAATCGAACTTGCAAGCAAAAGATACATAGACCATCCTCTTTAAGTAAAAATAAAAATAAATAAATTCATTTTAACCATTGCTTGTGTTGTTTACCACTCTTATTCATCACTGCTTGCTTTCGATCTCACAGAGAATGTGTTTCATTGTAGGGTGAAAATCCGGGAAAATATGCAAATAACTATGCGCCCAGGGGCATTCTGCCAAAATGGTCAACATGAAAAATCTTCTTTTTCGGATACCTATCGAATGGTATATGTCCCATCCCGAAGTCCGGGACCGCCCAACCAGACTTCCCTTGTAAGGTCTTTTTTTTACTAAAATGAATGTATTGAAGATGGATTCTATGAATGGGAAACAAATATGAATGAAGAAGGATCAGTAGATTCTATTCCAAGAAGTAATCGATATAAAGCCAATAAAGTAAATTGGGATTATCTCGCTCTAATCCCTCCAAGGAAATATAATAGACTAAGAATGTAAAATATATTCTTCCATTCGTCATGAGTGTTATTAGCACAGCGTTCTCATGACTTTCAAAGCAAGAACGACCGCTCAACATACAAACTCTCTCGAATACAATGGTCTCTCCTTTGTCTTGCTTTGGAAGAAAAATGGCTTGGACCAGAATACTGTGTTAGATATATTTTTAATTATTTATTAGTTATTATATCGATTGATTGATAAACAATTCCATTGGTTTGTGAGATATATTAAACGTAATAGCTTGAGATGGAATAGGAGAATGAAAGAGCAACTGGTATGAAATGATTGATTATGATTGTTATGACTAAATGGAGAAGGCAAGAATGAAATGAATTGAAGTGAAAGACAATATAAAATATTGTATGAGCTAGAATATCAATATGTGCACTTATGATACTGATTCATTCAATTATAGACGAATATGATCAGAACCCGAATTAAATGAGGTCATTATATTAGGAGTAACAGTTAAACTCGATTAGTAGATGAATCATGTACCTTAAATGTAGCATATGAACTATACATATATCACTTCATTCATTACACACCTTTGAGTTTCCTCTTCCTCTTATTGAATTTTCATCCTTGATACTATTAGCAAATACAAAAGTTGTATCTGATCTATTAGATGTTCTACTTATTCGATCATCTTCAGGACTGAAATGAATGAATGAATAGATGGAATAGATTGAATAGATGGATAACATACACAGCTTCAGGTAATCTTCTAGATGATAGAATAGTTTGAGCTGTAGATCGAGGAATATTATTTACATCATAAGGACGGGGATTACTCCCTTCTACCATATATTCCTTCTCTAATTCACGAAGACGACGTCTAATCAATAGAATTGAATTGAATATGATAAGAATAGATGATATAATACCTCTTAAGGAATGAATAGGCAATACAAGAGGTTATGAATAAGAAGACAAAAAGAAGAAGAACAATTAATATCCATAAAAGATCTATAAAGTAATTGATCAATTAATATATTAAAATAGATTATGAAAGATACCGAAGAATGATAATGATAATTTTGTATCGGCAGTATTGAATGAAATAATCTTTGCTGATGTTTGATAGAGTACAGCAGAATGAGGCGACATTTGTCTAATGAATAAAGATTACATTTAGAATATTTAGATAAACTAACTCTGAAAGTTCTTTTCCTCTCTTTGGTTTTGAATTTTCATCAAGAGCATAAATAAATAAATGAGATTTAGTTGGATCTACCAATCCTTTATTATCGGTATATGGTTGTTTAGCAAGAATATGGATATCCTCATTCAATATATTACGAATCTCTGACTCTAATTTCTGTAATGAAATGGATTAAAAGTAGGTTATAACCATTTAAATGTAACCTTAGCATCTATATCAACATGTCTTCTTTCTGATACTAACTTTACGAGATTTCTCTCTGATGAAAGACGATATATCTATAAATGAATAGATTGGATTCAATGAATATTATGAATAACTAACATTAATAGGAACTTCATTCTTATGATCTCCATCCGAAACAATTCCAGTGAATGAAAAAACCTAAATAAATATACTATTCAGTATAATGATCTTTCTACATAGAATACCTCTTTATCTTGATCATCAGCACTTTTTGTCAAATGAATCAATCCAGAAGTTGAATTAACAGCAAAGAAATGTGAATCATCTCCGTCTATTGAATATATCAATGGTTTGATCTTTTCATCTGGATCAGATGCCTAAACAAATTCATTTCATTTCATTATTTTTTATAATAAAGTACATGTATTCTCAATAAAGGAGATCCAATAGGAGTTTTCCAATCCATTGTAGCCACTGCTTTTCCTTCAGCATTTAGATGTTTCCATTCAGGTATATTATCATTATCATCTAATACTTTCACTACTACAATAGTTTGCCATGCTTTCAGTTTACTATGAAGTACTGAAATTATCAAATGATGAATTGAATGGAATGAATAATTGAATACCTTGAAGTGATTCATCCAAATCAGTAGCTCTTTCAATTCTATTTGTTGGATATAGAGTAACATTAACAACTAGAATATGAATAGATTTGATTTCTCTATCTAATCTACGAAGAGTTCGAATCTCTCCATATGAAGAATCAACAGTGAAATCATCTATAATCAATATATTATATATCTATTCTTGTAATCTACATAATACCAGTATGAATAGCCATTGAATACTTTACATGAAGTCCTTTAGCTTCACAATCAGATGAGACTTTTATTACTGGTTGGCCTTCAGGTAGATTCTCCTGCAATTCATTTGATAAACTATTGAATAGTTCAACTAAATATTACCTTTATTTGAGCCTTATATTCCCTAACAGGGAACATGCATAAAGGTTGAGTAGATGATGAAAGAGTTGATGATCCTCCTTCCCATTTCTTTCCATCTTTTGATTCATCAAGAATAAATACTCTAATCTCAGTATTATCACTTCCATATTTATTCTCTGCATTGACCTTCACAATGTGTTCCATGTTTATCTCATCGTTCGTCGCTTTTCTTAATACAATGTTTTATTAACAAAGAATGAATTTATGTATAAGATACCTAGCAAGAGAAAGAGTTCCATATGATGAATCGATAGTAAATAATCCACTATGACTATCAGACAATGAATATTTAACGGTCTTCAATGAATTACATTTATAATTTCGTTAATAAATGATATTAAACCTCATTTTGATGATTAAGAACATTAGGAGCAGCTAGAAGATTAGCAATGAATTGTGTATTGGATGGAATGGTTATATCTCCATCATGGGGAAGAATTGGTGATTGAATTGATGAAAATAGACGAACTTCCAACTGTAATTTAATTCACTAATTATGTAATCAATAATAAATATAAACCTCAGCTTCAGTTTTCAATGAAGGAATACCATTATCAGATGCAATAATAGATATAATCATTTGATCAAAAGATGTATTCATTAGAGATTTACGTATTGAAATTACTCCACCTTCAATCGATTAAATATGGTATTAGAAATGAATATATTGAATGAACTTTTTGATCCAATAGTGAAGTATTCATCAGGATATATTGTATATGTTATATCTCCATTATCTCCACCATCGGCATCTGTTGCATACAATGTTGTTATCTCTCTTAAATATACATATTATTATTTATATTATTAATATAGTACTTACGTTCCAACAGGAGTATTCCTTTTAACACCAAGAATATATGGAATAGTTATGAATACAGGAGTGTTATCATTAACATCAACTATATCAATATGAATGAATGATGATGATACTTCATTAGTTGAATGATCTAATGCTTTGACAACTAGATCATATTCTTTCTTCTCTTCTCTATCTAATCCAAAAACTACCAATTCACCAGTTGATTCATTCATAACAAATGGAATGGATTGAACATCTTCAATTGCATATGTGACATCCTAAATGGAACTTTTCATTTACAAAGAAATATATTATGAACCTGTCGATTGGTTGAAATAGGATATGGATTCAATTGAACTCGTATTCCATCTTTATATGTTCCTTCAGAAAGAGAAGCAGTATATTGATTAGATGAGAATGAAAAGGGAGGAATGAATAAAGGAGTTGTTGAAGGAATATCAAGATGAGTTGTACCACCTAAAGATATATTGATTATATTAGAAGTTATGAGAATAACATACCTTCCACAGTCATTGGAATAGTTGTAGTAGAGATATGAGAAGATAATGTGGATACTCGAGAGAATGAAGATATTGATGATGATGAAGGAATAGATTGAGATGATTGAGTTGATTGGATTGTTGAAGACGAAGATGAAGAAGTAGATGGAGATGAAGAAGATGATGAAGTTGAAGAAGATGAAGTAGATGATGAAGAGTTAATCACAGATGTATTCTCCTCTTTGTATTTTACAATCAATTTAGCTTCATCAAGAATTCGACCCTAAACAAATATAATAATAAAATAGATATAAGTGAATGCACATACATCAAGGAAAGCAATAAGAGGAGTAGAATAAGGAGATGGAATAACAGGTCCAGATAATGATATTTGTCCATTCTCATTCACTTCAACTACTCTATCATCTCCTACCATATATTCAACACGAGATAATGATGAATCATCCATTCCATTCAACTAAATTGAATTGATATGAATAGATTAGATAGATAGATAGATAGATAGATAGATAGATAGATAGATAGATAGATAGATAGATAGATAGATAGATAGATAGATAGATAGATAGATAGATAGATAGATAGATAGATAGATAGATAGATAGATAGATAGATAGATAGATAGATAGATAGATAGATAGATAGATAGATAGATAGATAGATAGATAGATAGATAGATAGATAGATAGATAGATAGATAGATAGATAGATAGATAGATAGATAGATAGATAGATAGATAGATAGATAGATAGATAGATAGATAGATAGATAGATAGATAGATAGATAGATAGATAGATAGATAGATAGATAGATAGATAGATAGATAGATAGATAGATAGATAGATAGATAGATAGATAGATAGATAGATAGATAGATAGATAGATAGATAGATAGATAGATAGATAGATAGATAGATAGATAGATAGATAGATAGATAGATAGATAGATAGATAGATAGATAGATAGATAGATAGATAGATAGATAGATAGATAGATAGATAGATAGATAGATAGATAGATAGATAGATAGATAGATAGATAGATAGATAGATAGATAGATAGATAGATAGATAGATAGATAGATAGATAGATAGATAGATAGATAGATAGATAGATAGATAGATAGATAGATAGATAGATAGATAGATAGATAGATAGATAGATAGATAGATAGATAGATAGATAGATAGATAGATAGATAGATAGATAGATAGATAGATAGATAGATAGATAGATAGATAGATAGATAGATAGATAGATAGATAGATAGATAGATAGATAGATAGATAGATAGATAGATAGATAGATAGATAGATAGATAGATAGATAGATAGATAGATAGATAGATAGATAGATAGATAGATAGATAGATAGATAGATAGATAGATAGATAGATAGATAGATAGATAGATAGATAGATAGATAGATAGATAGATAGATAGATAGATAGATAGATAGATAGATAGATAGATAGATAGATAGATAGATAGATAGATAGATAGATAGATAGATAGATAGATAGATAGATAGATAGATAGATAGATAGATAGAATACCTTAACAGTCCCTAAGATACTTCCAACTCTTGCATCTTTTTCTACTTGGACTGAATACGAAGAAAGACTGAACTTTATATCTAAAGTAAGATTGTCTTCAAATGATTAAAGTAATGATTATTTAGTACCTTTCGGTTTAGGTGTAATATCATCTTTTTGCTTATCACCTTCAACAATAGTATCCTCTTTTTCATCTATCATCAAAGTATTCGAATCATTCTCAACAGTTGTACTAATAATATCTTCATCTTCCTTTACTTTCTCTTTCTCCTCTTCCTTTTCTTTTTTCTTTTCTTCTTCTATTTGTTCAAATGATTTTGTTTCTTGGACAATTTCAATCTCTGTTGTATCTTCAATTGGATTCATCGTTGTTGTGAAATCATTGGAGATTAGTTCAATCTATAAAATATTAGTTTATAAATAAAAATGATGCATCCTATGAACTGTTTTAGATACCTGAGAAGTAGTAGATGGAATAGTTTCAGTAGTAGTAGTTATATCATTTGTAGTTTGATTAGATGATGTTATTTGTTCTTCTCTTTCTTTAGATTCGTTCGATGGAGTAATAGAAGATAATGAAGTAGGAATTGGATTAATAACTGAATTAGTTGATGACGATGAAGCAATAGGGAAGAATCCTCCTTTTGAACCTCCTTTTAATATAAATACCTACAATAATATTCATTATTATATTTGATTACTCAATGAGATTAGAATACCTTTATATTGACAAATGAAGTCTGTTGAGGTTTTCCATTATCAGTAGCAACAATAATGAATGAAAAGAGATTTTGTCCTCTAAGAGTTGAAACGGGGAATCGAAGTTCAAGCTCCTTCTAAATATATTCACGAGATTAATGAAATATTGGAATAGATTGATACCTGTTCATTGATATTAAAGATATTTCTATATTCAGGAGGTTGAATAGATAGACTGACTATATCTCCATCTTCATCATTAACATTAATTACTCCAAGCATTGTTGCAAATGATTCAGATGATATATTGAATAGATATGTTTGTCTATCAAAGACTGGAGGATGATTGATGACAGAACTGAAAAGATTGGAGTGAATAGAATGAAATGATAGAAGAAGAATACCTTTGAATAACAAGTAAATGAAGAGGAACAGATGAAGAAAGTCCATGAGAGTTCATTACAGTGATTGTACATTCAATTTCTCCTGATTGGATTGGAAGAGGAGAAGATAGAATTATGACTCCATTACTGAATTCAATTTAATGAATTCATTAAGATAGAGATAGATAGATACTTGTGAATATCAATAAATGAACAATTTGATGTGAATTGAAATGATCCTTGAGACCATACAGAAACAGATAGAAGAGATACTCCTACTGGTGTATCATCTTTCATCTATAATCAATCAATAATTGAGAGAAAGAATACATTGAATAACTTACAGCTTTAGCATATTCTGTCTGAGTGAATAGAGGAGCTGAATGAGTAGATACAGTAGTAGCTATTGTAGTTGTGGTTGTCGTGGTAGAAACCGATGGGATATTGATTACTACCGTAGTATCGGTTCTTTGTGGAGGTATTCCACTATCGATAGCACTTATAACAAGAATAAATTGAGATGAAGTAGGAAGTGAATGAATTGGATGAAGAATAACCTATAAGAGATAGTTGAGTTAAGGTATTATATATTATATAACTAACAGAAGTATCATTAATCTTTTCTAATACGAATAGATTCTTATCATTTCCTTTTGAAATATTGAAATGAATCTTATCTCCATTATCAGCATCTAATACAACAATTGGAAGAGATGCAACTTCGTCCACTCAAACAATTTATCATTTTTTTCTAGAAAAAACAGAGAAAAATATTAGCGTGAACTTACAAGGATTAATATTCCATACAATAGGTTCTTCCTTTTCTATGATTGGTTTGTTATCATTTACATCAGATACAACAATCTATAAGAGTTCAATCATTCATTAGTCTTCAATATAATCATATAAACTTACTTCAACAACAGTACTATCACTCCTTCCATTTGAATCTTCTACATTAACAACAATATCAAATGCTTTGATTGTTTCATAATCTAATCCATCTCTTCCTACTTTAACTTCACCATTTGAAGTTATCTCAATCATGTCACTATCTTAATATCATCTCATTTCATACATCCATATCAATACAATATCATACCACTATCAGATGAATATATCAATTTCTCTCCCCAATCCTTATCATCAGCTACAACTCTTCCAATTTTCATACCTTCAATTTTATCAATAAGATCATTTAATCTATCTATCAATCTCACCACTTTTAGCATCTTCATTAACATTGAATCTATATATCTTCTGTCTGAATTGTGGTTTGTATTCATTTTCATTCAATATCTTCACAGATAACTTAGATACAGCTCTTTCATCACCAGATTCTGCCCAGATCTGAAGTATTCAGAATCCATTTTTTTATTTCAATAATTTTTTTTTCAATTTTTTTTCATTTTTTTCTGGTCAAGCGAGAAAAGAACAACATTTATTCTTTTTTGGTGCATGTCAAAATTCACAAAATGTCGTAAAATTTGAGAAAAGGCGTGAAATTGTGAATGATGAAAATACAACTCTGTATGAAATGATTGACTTACAGTATATGTCAACATTCCATCATCATCAACAGGAAGAGATTCAATATCGATTGGATGAGAAACAAATATTGATCCATTTGAATGAATACCAATAATATTAGATGGTGTTATTCCATATTCTATTCCAATTCTAGATGATTTAGGTAATATCTGATAGAAGAATGAATGAAAGAATGAATGAGAATGATAATATGATACAGCAATAGAAGTATTCAATGATGTTCCAATTGGAGTATTCTCTCTAACTACAGATCGATATAATGAAAGTGGGAATTCAAGATGATTATCGGATGTTTCGATTGATAAAATCACTCCAACATCTGTATACCATTTCATATATCATAAGAAATAGAAGAAGAATGTATATTTACCAGAATGATATTGTGGATATTCGACATTCCATGCTCTGACTACTGTAAATACCGTATCCATCGTGGCTACAGTACTAAGGAATTCTTCTGATACTATCAATTCACCCTGAATAAAATATTGATTGATTATGATGATTATAGTTCATATTACTCACAGTATGTTTATTAATGAACAATCCAGCAGGGATATCCTTAGTAGGTATAATTGAATATTCAACTTCACCATTTGGTAGTTGGGCATTGAAAGTATGAATTGATAGTGGGAAGATTGAATCAAGATGAATCTATATAATGAATAGATTAAATGAATTAATGATTAGAATGAACTAACTGGTAGATCATAAGTTAGTTGACTAAATACAGGATATTTCTCTCTATTCTTCATTACTATTATATTGACAGAATGTTCAATCTATAATGTAACCTCGTGAGAAAGTTAGATGAGAATGAATAAATGTGTATAAGAGATAGAGATAGATACAAACATAAACTTCATCAGCTTCAGCTCTAATTGTTATATTATGTTGTTGTGGTTGAAGAGGAGATGATATTATGATTAGATTAGGTCCATTCATAGAGAAAATATCAGATGAAGGTGATAAAGAGAATGAAATTGATGATCCAATTGATGAATACGCTGATGCTCTATAAAGAATTTATTAGATATCTAAATTCTCTTTGTTGAAAATGGAAAGTATTTAAATACCTCAAAAGGACAGTTCCTTCAGGTTTATTAGTTGAGACAAATATAGTAGATGGAAGAGGAAGGAATCGAAGAGATGGTTGACCTTCTATTTGAATACGAAGAAGTGTTTCAGTCTATACAGATGATATTGAAGATTAAGAATAAGAATAAGTATAAATGCCTTTCTAGGGAAATGGATTGAATGATCAATTGCTTCAATAACAAATAGGAATGGACCATCAAATGAAGTTAATTGAGAAAGAGCTGTAACTGTTCCTGTCTGAACAATATCAATTATATTTATATTATATTATTATAATCCAAAAGATACATTAGGATTAATAGTGAATCTTGATTCATCTCTAGCTATTTTATTATTCTTTGGAGTAGCAAATCGATAAGAAAGAATTCCTTCATTTCCAGGATCAGGATCTGATGCATGAACTCTAGCTACTTGTTCTCCTTTCTTGATAGGACCGGACAGAATAATATCATAACGGAACTAAAATTAATATTTGATACAGATATTATAGATTCATTATATAACCTGATCAAATTGAGGTGCAGTTGGATTAGTTCCTTGTACAGTAACAGTCAAACGTCCAATATCAGATCGACGAGGAATACCATGATCAAATGCCTATAAGAGATTATTAACCAATAGAATGAATAGATTGAATAAATATACTTGAATAGCTAGTTCATATTTAGAATGTTCAAGTGTACCAAGTGTTATTACATCTCCACTATCGATATCGATTGCAAATGTATCTGAAAATTAATCAATTCAAACTTTTTTAGTGTTCATCAATTTTGACACTAGATAAATATCATTTTTTGTTAATTTTTATCTAAAACAAAATTTGTAAATGAAGAGTGATAAACATACTAGATGGTGGATTGATCGCATAACTGATATCTCCATTTGATCCTTTATCTTTATCAATCGCCTCAACATATCAATCATTATAATCTCTTATCATTTCATTATCTAATTAATTGATGATATTCAACCTTGAATGAAGCGACATGACTTCCTTTAGGAAGATCACTAGGCAAATTCACTTTAATATCTCTATTCTCTAATATGGGAGAGTTATCATTCATATCATCTACTATTATAGTAATAAGAGTATATCCACAAGAGGATGGATTGATTGATAGACATGCTGATGCCTGAAGTCATCAATCTATCATATCACTTTCACTTCATCAAACACATATATAATAGTCTATACTAGTTTGGAATGATTAAGTATATCAAAGTGATAATGATACCTTGAATGATATTTCATCTGTTTTCTCTGCATCCAAAGGAGCTAACTGAACTAATTCACCACTCTTTTCATCTAAATAGAAAGGAACATTTGTTCCATCATCAAGAAGTGAATAGATAAGAGATGATCCAGTCTCTGATAAACCACGATGATATGCCTGACAAAGATCAAAGATCAAATACCAAAGATCAAAGATCAGAATGGACTTACTCTAAGTATAATCAGTGGTTTGGGTTCATCATTTTCTTTGACATGAACAGAATATGAAGATTGATCAAAAGTAGGTGTAGCGTCAAGAATCGATCGACTCTTTTGAATATGAATTGATACCAATGATTCTGTCTAGAATTATAAAGAAATATCATTGAGAAATCGTTCCAATTGTTTTGTTTACTTCATGGTACATTTTGTTGAGAAGAAAGATAGTGGAAAAAATAAAATGGA
>CALSFV010000193.1:0-24823 GCA_943737045.1 Parapristionchus giblindavisi
TTTGACTCCACCTTTAACCTGTTCTACTACTATATTCCATGTATTCTCTTCCTCTCTTTCTCTTTCTGTTCCTCCTTAATCGCTTCCTCTCCCTCTTTACTCCTTCTATCCTATCACATCTCCCTCTCCCTCTCTTTCCCCACTCTCCCCTCTCTCCCCCTTCTTTCCCCTCTCTTTTCCATTTTCCTTCTCTTCATCTATATTCTAAACTATTCTCTATTATTCTCTTCTTCAATGGAACTCTTCTCATTCCATTTCCTCCATCTTTAATTCTTGGTCTAACCTAGGACATTTATTCCTTCTCTTCCTCTCCCTCTTCAACTATCCATAGTATCCATATCACTATATTGTCCTTCTACATTTCACTTCTTCTGTATTTCTTCTCTTCATATCTCTATACGTGGATATCATCAATCAATTCTCTTCAATCATAATATTCCTTTTTCTTCTCATTCTCTGATTCATCTCTATCTATACACTTATGTGCTTTCATCTTTCAACCATCCCTCTCTCTCCCTCTCTCTCCCTCTCTCCCTCTCTCTCCCTCTCCCCCCTCTCTCCCTCTCTCCTCTCCCTCTCCCTTTCCCACTCCCTTTAACCCTCTATCTTTCTCTCCCTTTTCTCCTCAGTCCTCATCATTCTAATATCCCTTAAAGAGAAACACTCTTGAAGAAAGAGTGTACTTTTTGAGACTACTTTCCCTTTTAACCCCCTCTCTCCTTTTCCTCTCTCACGCTCCTCTTATCATTCGTGCATTGATCTGCATAGGTGGTATCACTTCTCCCTCTCCCTCTCCATCTCTCCCTCTCCCTCTTCCTCTTCCTCTCCCTCTCCATCTCTCCCTCTCCCTCTCCCTCTCCCTCTCCCTCTCCATCTCTCCCTCTCCCTCTTCCTTTTCCGCTTCATGACCATATCTATAGTATCACTATTCATCATGACTATTATAATCTCTTCTCTTCCCTCTCCTTTCTCTATATGATCTTCATTGATTTCCTTGAATGTTTTGACAATTCTTCAATATATTCTATTGACTACTCTTCTCTTCTTCATACTTTTAGTTCTCATCTATCATAGAACACGATCACTCCCATCTTGAACTCTCTTTCATTCATCTTTTATCTGATCAATAAACAAATATGAAATAATTCAGATTAATCTCTCATTCATATGTCCTCTGCTAGAATTGTAGCGAGGTAATATATATTTATTATGTTTAATCTATTGTTTAATCTATTATTTATTATGTTTAACATACAGTAGCGCCGGAAAGTCAAAATACACTTTTTATTTCAGGTGTAATTTTGGGGTTAGTTGAGATATCAAGCTGTAACTTGTACATGATGTACCCACAGTATGTACGTATTCGATCCTCTTATAAGGTCTCACGGGCCTTTCTGGTTATTGCATTGTGATGACGCTGCCGAACAACGCTTTTTCAAAAATTCATTATTCTTTCACGGATTTTTTCGTACACGTCAAACTTCGTGAGCATCGAAAGAACTTCAAGGTCTATCCAGAACAGGGCTGGGACACAAAATACACAAAACAATTGCTACAGAGAAATCCTACCGTGAAACCTATTCATGTTAGTAGTTTAAAAGGAACTTATGCCCCATATGATAGTCTTCTTGTTTTATCCAAGAGGCAGGAGTTGTTTGATAACTACCTATTTTCGATTTTGTGTTTACACAAAAAACACAAAAAAATGACACAAAATCGATACTACAGCTTTGTAGGACTAATCTACCCGCTCCATTCCGTAGCCGTGGAATACTTTGGGTGCATGTAGTCAGTTTAGAAAAGAAAGATGAGAGATCCCACGGCAGAACTTTTAGATGCATATGATTTTGTGTTTTTTTGTGTTCCCAGCCCTGATCCAGAAACAAAGTTTCAGGTTGCTGCGAATTTGGGTATTGGCTGCAGACTTGCTGCAACTTCGTGGTCGCAAAATCATATCTCGGCTTCTAGAAGAGCTTTAAAGGAGTTCAAAGCAGCAAAATGATTCTCTTGGTGATTCCTGATAATCCTGTAAGTTTGGTAGCGGTAGCTCATCATTCATCCTCATGGATCGAAAAAGTCACTTTTTAAAAAGACCCAACTTTGAAGGTTCACAATTCTGAGGGCGAACCTTGTAAAAATCTGGTTTTTGGATAGAAATGTTGCAAATCTATTAATTAGTCGATTTCCTGCTTATTAGAACGATTGCTCATCTTTCTTGCCTGCGGCAGTCGATTATCTGGATCAGGGCTGGGACACAAAATACACAAAACAATTGCTACAGAGAAATCCTACCGTGAAACCTATTCATGTTAGTAGTTTAAAAGGAACTTATGCCCCATATGATAGTCTTCTTGTTTTATCCAAGAGGCAGGAGTTGTTTGATAACTACCTATTTTCGATTTTGTGTTTACACAAAAAACACAAAAAAATGACACAAAATCGATACTACAGCTTTGTAGGACTAATCTACCCGCTCCATTCCGTAGCCGTGGAATACTTTGGGTGCATGTAGTCAGTTTAGAAAAGAAAGATGAGAGATCCCACGGCAGAACTTTTAGATGCATATGATTTTGTGTTTTTTTGTGTTCCCAGCCCTGATCTGGATGGATAGTCGTTTAGGTCGCGCTGCCTTCTCATCTCGCGACCCGTACACATCTCTAGGCCTTTCACACTGCTCAACGACCTTTGATAGATGAGATCGCTCTAAAACTTATTGTCGCTAATCCTGAACATCATAGTCTATAAAATAAAGCTTTTTTATCTTCTTTGATCGAATGAATCAACTTTTCCTTATGATTTTGAGCAAAATTTGACGAAAAATTGAACAAAGATCAAAGATAAAATATCCAAAAGACAAAGATCTAAGATCAAAAACTGGATTCATACAGTGTATCTCTATTCTGACTAATCAAATCACTATAAGCGGCTGAATCGTCATTGAGCAGTGTGAAAGGCCCAGAGATGTGTACGGGTCGCGAGATGAGAAGGCAGCGCGACCTAAACGACTATCCATCCAGATAATCGACTGCCGCAGGCAAGAAAGATGAGCAATCGTTCTAATAAGCAGGAAATCGACTAATTAATAGATTTGCAACATTTCTATCCAAAAACCAGATTTTTACAAGGTTCGCCCTCAGAATTGTGAACCTTCAAAGTTGGGTCTTTTTAAAAAGTGACTTTTTCGATCCATGAGGATGAATGATGAGCTACCGCTACCAAACTTACAGGATTATCAGGAATCACCAAGAGAATCAATTTGCTGCTTTGAACTCCTTTAAAGCTCTTCTAGAAGCCGAGATATGATTTTGCGACCACGAAGTTGCAGCAAGTCTGCAGCCAATACCCAAATTCGCAGCAACCTGAAACTTTTTTTCTGGATAGACCTTGAAGTTCTTTCGATGCTCACGAAGTTTGACGTGTACGAAAAAATCCGTGAAAGAATAATGAATTTTCGAAAAAGCGTTGTTCGGCAGCGTCATCACAATGCAATAACCAGAAAGGCCCGTGAGACCTTATAAGAGGATCGAATACGTACATACTGTGGGTACATCATGTACAAGTTACAGCTTGATATCTCAACTAACCCCAAAATTACACCTGAAATAAAAAGTGTATTTTGACTTTCCGGCGCTACTGTATATGGAAGAGTTTTTCTCTCAAAGAGAATACTTCAATGTGAATTAGAATAGAATGAATCTATTTATTCATTTATGAAACATTACATTATCAATCCCCATTTGATTAATATAGTTCTGGAAGATACAATTTGCATTATAAAATCAATAATAATGATGCAGTCATATCTCGGAGGGCGTGCACTGTTGTAGTAACTTAACTAAGTCATCATCCACCAGTGGTAGACCAAAGACAAAGTAATACAGTTACAAATACGCGCTAAATAGAGTTTTGGAAAGTTCGTTTGATGGGATTTCAACGTTTCCTCAATTTTCTTATTCAGATGAACGACTAATAGGGCTAGAACCTGTTAATATCTATAAGAATATAAGAATATTATTCAATTTGTGAGATTATAGCGAATTTAGTTGTAACTGCGGTAGCAGGAAATAATATTAAAATGTCTGATACTATGTGATCTATTGATTGATTGATTATAGGACATTAACATGGTTTCGTCGTCGTTCGAAATGGATTCTACTTCTATTAACTGCATTTGTTTGTTCATATATAATAGTAGAGAGAGAATATCTGACTCAATGGGTATATCTATTCATTTAATTGATTAATCTAATCATACTAATCATTAACTCCAGTTGGGTGGAAGTACTAACAATCAACTAAATAATCTCATTCATCAATCAAATACTAACAATAAGGTAGATCATATACAGTCATTTAAAGAAGGGGAACCAGGAGATTTGGGGTGCGCTAGAACGTGGGAGATAGGAAGTGACCTTAGGTTCTCTATCAGAATTGAGAGATTCAGAGAGTAGCGTGTATAGCTAAGTGGTTACATGCCAGCGTTTGTAACCGTGCCACGCGGGTTCGAATCCCGTTTGCAATTTTCTATATATTTTCAAAAACTCGCGCCTTTCCCTGGACATGAGTGAACTTTAATCCCGTGTTTACGGTATGTTTTGTGTTCATGGTAAAACATGAATGTTTTGATAGTATTCATTTGCATGAATAGTGAAACAACAAACATCTCTTATTCTATATTCCATATGATAATAATCGGATGAAAATAATGATATGATGAATATTGAATAAGAGATTAGTTGTGTATGATACTAACTCCATTTGTTATCATTCAATCAATAATCAAACCTTATTTCATCTTCAGAATATACAATTAAAAAGTGAAGATATGAATATATTACCTCAATCAATGAATGAAGTTAGTTCATTTTATTCATTCATTCATTCATTATAATATTCAATTCATTATAGATATGTCATCAAATGATTAAGAATGAATCTCATTATGATTATGATGTAAGTATACATCTATTTGTCTTTGATCTTTGATCTTTGATCTTTGATCTTTGATCTTTTAGTTACATGACCTATACGAAACAGTAGTGGGAAAGGAAGGAACGCTCAGAAAGGTAAGTGACTATGATTGAATACGATAGAATATAGTAGAACACTGAAGATACGGTAGAATACGATTGATTACGATATACGAATAATGTCAATAACTATTTTTAGGCTGAAATTCGACCAGTGGCACAAGGAAAATTGAAAGTATTCGTTCTTCCATTCACTCATGTTGACCCTGGTTAGGATACTGTAATGATCTATAGAATATTGATTGATTGATTATAGGATGGTTGAAGACATTTGATGAATATTCAGTAGATACTAATAAGATATTGAATAATATGCATTCATTCATGACAAAGAATGATAAAATGAGGTATGATTCATTCATCTATTGAAGACTATTTCATTGAATTCATTCTAATTAGATTCATGTGGGCTGAATTCGTATTCTTTGAGAGATGGTGGAAAGATCAAACAGATCAAGTTAAGAATGATATCAGAGAGTTAGTTTGATCTTTGGTCTTTTGAAGTCATCAACATGATATTTAGATTAGTAAAGAAAGGAAATCTTGAGTTTGCCTCTGGATCATGGGTAATGACTGATGAAGCAAATGCATATTTCCCCATTTCTGTTGATAATATCATTGAAGGCCATCAATTCCTTCAGAGAGAATTTGGTAGACTCCGCCCATTTTGATCTTTGATCTCTCATATTTTTAAGGCCAACTTCCTTCTGTTGTTTGGTCTAATGATCCATTTGGATACAGTAATTCAGTTCCATATCTATTCACTCAAGCTGGTATCAAGAGGTATACTGTAGATATTGATTGATTATTGATTGATTTGATTTCATTCAGAAGTGTCATCAATCGTATTCATCATTCAATCAAACAACATTTACAGAAACAAAGAGCCATTCCATTCAAATGGAGACAATACTTTGGTATCATTCATCTCCATTCAATTGATCTTTGATCTTTGATCTTTGATCTATTTAAGATAATACATCAGATATGCTTACTCAAGTTCTTCCATATACTCATTATGATATTCTTAATTCATGTGGTCCCAATGCGGGTTCATGTTGTCAAGTAAGACTAATTCTCTTTCAATTCATTCAATTCATTCATATCATTTAGTTTGATTTCAAACGTATAACTCATTGGAGTTGTCCAGGACCAAAACCAACTAATATAACTTCATCCAATGTTCAAGAAAAGTATGATATATACTATTCATTAATATTATATTATGCAATTACACGGTTTTATATTATTCTTTTCAATCGATATTCAATATTATTTATCTAATTAAAGATCTAAACTATTGATTGATCAACTTCGTCAAATGTCATCAATGTATGAAGCTCCAGTTATGTTGATGATGCATGGAGATGACTTCAGATTTGATATGATACAGGTATCACATTACATTATTCATCTCTACTTTCTTATCATACAGTATCCTCTTTATTGAAACTTCTCTATATTTACTCTAGATTGTGTTGATGATAGGATAGATATGTTGATAAAATTCAAGCAATAATAATGAAAAGATCAATCAATAAAATTAATCGCTATTCAGGAATGGCATCAACATCATGATAATTTCCTTCCTTTATTCGAAGAAATCAATAAAGGAGATCAAGTTGAGATCAGGTTAGACCGATCAATATTACATCTATTATTTGATCTTTGATCTTTACAGTTTTGGTACTTTCTCTGATTACTTCAATGAATTAGAGAAGTGGTATGGTAATAACAGTTCACCAGCTACTGTTACAGGAGATTTTTTCCCATACATGTTAGTCATAGACTCTTCTTCTATATTCAATCAATAAATCGATATTTAGGTGTGCATTGGGTGATTATTGGACTGGATATTATACAACTCGACCATTCTATAAGAAACAAGGAAGACAAACACATGTGGGTTCAATGTATTGTAATGGCTAATGTTTTTGTCTATGATTTGGACATGATTAGATTCAATTCTTTATATCATTCAAATCTTTTGTAGCATTTGATTCGAACTGCTGATCTTCTTGTTGGTGAAGCATCTAATATATCATCATTTGATAGAAAGAAAGCATTTGATGATCTAACTAAAGCAAGAAGAATTCTATCATTATTCCAACATCATGATGCTATTACTGGTAAGATTAAAAAGAAGAAGTAGATCAAATATTGATGGTTTAGGTACAAGTAAAGTTCATGTTATGAAAGATTATTCTAAACTACTATTTGATGCAAGTAATATAGCTAAAAGTGTAATAGAAGATGCAACTAGAGCTATTGGTGAAGATGATCAAAAGATCAAAGTGGTATGATAATATCATATCAATTGTTATCATTATATGACTAATCATTATAGATTGAATATGCTATCAAAGTTGATGAGAATATCGTTAAAACTCTTCTTAATATTCAATCCAATAATGAAATGTAAGTGCACTCTCTCTCTATCTCTTTTCCTTCCTCCCATCTCTCTATCTCTTCTTCTTCACTCTTTTCAATGCTCACCTAACCCGTCTGGGGTTCGCCGCGCCCTTTCGATATCATCCCTCCAATCTCTTCTTTCATTGTCTTCAGTAAGGGTCAATTCGTACCTGAATCTGAATATGATGAGTTCGGGTGATGAGTCTTCCATGACTTAGAACGCTCAGTATTCATGGACCGCAACTCCATGAACTACTTGAACTGAACCAGATATTCTGAAGACCAATCTATATTTTGATTAAAGGAGTGAATACTCTTTTTATTTCAGACATGTTTCTATATACAATTCACTTCCATATATTCGTCATACAGTTATTTCACTTCTTGTAACATCTGAGAAATGTATAGTAAAAGAAGATGGAGAAGAGATTGAAGCACAGATTGAACCAACTCTATATAATGAACGATTAAGAGGAGAAGGAGTACTTGTTAGTCTATTCTATATTATGAATATTATTCATTATATAGATTTAGTTATCATTCCGTGTAACTCTTCCTCCTTTATCATCTCGAATATATTCTATTCATCATTCATCTTCACCTTCAAAGACATTCATCTCTAAACTATCGGCTCCTTCCAATCTAATTGATACTATTCAGAAACAAATACCATCGTAAGATATAATATATTGGGATTAATATATGGATACTCATTTAGTTTCTTCATTGTAACTCCTGAGAACAATTCTGTAGTAACTCTATCAACTCCTAATCTTTCATCCATTCATGATACTAAAAGTGGACTACTAAAGGTAGATCAAATAAGTTCTAATGTTAATCAATCGATAATTCAGAAGATATCATCAAAGACTATAGGAGATATTCCAATTGAATTGGGATTATCTGAATATACTAAATCTGGTGGAGGAGCTTATATATTAAGAGTTAATGGAGTACCTAAGGTATTACAATTGATTAATTCAATCCATATTTATCTATATATGATATTAGATTTTATCTGGAGATCATATGATTTCTCTATTTGTATCTGGTCCTATTCAATCTACTTCATATTCTATCTCTAATCTATATCAACATTCAATTACAATTCGTGATCTACCAGGTATATAGCATATTATAGATTATCGATTTATTGATTTATTGAGGTGATCTATCTGATCATATTCATGTATCGATTCGTGTTGATCTACGAAAAGAGAAGAATACAGAGTTGGTGTGGACATTGTCGAGTGAGAATGAAGATGACGACGTTTCATTCTACACCGATAGTGTTGGACTACAGGTATACTGTATCTATTCCAATCAATACCGTATACTGTATCTATTCCAATCAATACCGTATACTGTATCTATTCCAATCAATACCGTATACTGTATCTATTCCAATCAATACCGTATACCGCGTATCAATATAATGTCAATAGACAACAGGACGAGTCAGTATAGACTGGTTTATCAGAGATTGGGAGGGTCTTATATAGTCGTCTTTGTGCTGCAGTCACAAAGGAATCTTATTAGGCAAATGTAACGTCCTTATCCATTCTTCATGCCTGTCTCTCTAGTCGCACTAGAGCGGTCGATCCTCGTCGCCAGAGCGGTCGATCCACAACACCTCCCCCAAGTGACCGCGTCACTTCATCTGATATCTCTGAAACCTAGTATCTTACTACTAGGAGGAAGTTCCAGTATTACCCAGGGTAAATCAACTACATGATTCTCAATCACGTACCGTATCACCTTTGTCCCTGTTTACCGTACTCTCCCTTGCGTATACATTTAGTCTTCCACATCACATTCTATAGGAGGGGTTGTGCACGGGGTATATCAGGCGACAGTCTACCGAAGAGAACCGATTCTCTTCTATGACACAGTCTACAACTCCGGTCATTACTTCCAGGAATTTACTACATCCTTAGGATTGTTTCCCAATTGGGTGCATTAAGATCAATCTAGACTCGTAGTTCTTATCGTGATCTCAGATCCTTCGATCCTTCTGGATACGATACTCCACTCTAGACTGAATTCCTCAACACGAACCTTCCTTCACTTCCATCCTCGATGGAACGAAGTAGACTTCGGAGTAACCGTAGACTTATATACCCCCATGTGCCAAATATCATGCAGACTCAACTGAATTTAATTTCCCTTCTTAACCTCTTCTCTGGAATGATTTGTGATTCAATTATATCATAACGTGCAGTACGCTTTCTTATTATTTCGGATCGCCTAGGTAAGGATCGGTCGTTCTTTTGTCATCGACAGACTCACTTCCATCCTTCCCTTTCTGCTTTCCCATAAATCGTTTGCAACGTTAAACCATTTGAACATCACAAGATTTCCACACAGATTTTGGGTTATTTCATATGATCTGCATGACATTTCCGATGACCATACCCATAGTGAAAACTCCTTTACCGAGTATGACTGTCACTATTCCGGGTATCCATTTGTCATCACCTCCGAGAAAATTTACAATGCATACATCGTCGCCAACCGAACAATCACGCTCTCTCGATTTCAGGTTACATCTTCGGACCATTCCTTCACGATAGTCTGACCTTGGTTTGCCCTGTGCACTATTGATTACTCCATGTTGGTAATCAATACCCGTTCTCTGACTCCGCCCCATTAAGCATTCTCCTGGACTCTTTCCAGTTGCCGGGTGAGGAGTAACCCGATATTCACATAGCCAATCTCTTACCGCACTGTTCAACCTTTTCCAGAACGTACACATTTCTCTGCACCCTGCTCGAACGACTGATCTATTCCTTCAGCTTCTCCATTCGAGTTAGGATGGTATGCTTTGGTCAGCATGTGTGTGATGTTCTTCGTTGTACAGTACTCCGAGAATTCTTCCGATGTCAGTTGAGGACCGTTGTCAGAATCCAGCTGTTCTGGAAGACCCTGCGTGGCGAACATTTTATCCAATGCCTTTGTCGTAGCTTTAGTGGTTACCTTATTCATTTTCACCACTTCGACTTCGCATCATAACTCTGGAAGGACCGGCGAAATCAATATGCACTCTCTGCCATGACTTCTCCGGCTCTTCCCAGGAATACAAGGGTATCCGCGTTAGGACATTACCCAGCCGTATGCAAATCTCACAGTTCCTCGCAGCCTCATCAATCTTACGATCAATTTGCGGAAAACAGATCTTTGCACGGGCCAACGCCTTCATCCTTGCTTTTCCAAAGTAGTTTTCGTGCAATGTTGCCAACATGTCTTTTCTAACCCGTTGGGCATTATTACTCTCTCATTCCGAGTAATACAAAACCATTATCTCTCAACTCGTCTTTTTTTTTGGCTAAGAATTTCCTGAGATCGGGATCCTTGGTTTTCACCGGAAAACCCGTGCGCCACCATTTCCCTTACCTTAGACAACCTCTCGTCATTACTGGTTTCTTCAACAAGACGAACTCTAGATACGGGTATCTTCTGGTATACTAACTCAACCTGAAGCACCCGCATCTCATGTTCAACCAGGACCCGTTGTCTTTCAGGGATAATGTTTTCCACTGGCAATCTTGACGGTCCATCAGCATTACCGACTTCTTTTCTGCGCCTATACTCGGGCATTGCGACCATCGGTGACTCATGCTTAGGACCGAAAATCGTGACCAAGGGTTTGTGGTCCATCCGTAAGGTGAATCTCCTGCCGTGCAAGATCTGGTTGAACTTTGCTATGTCATATACCAACACTACAGTGTTCTCTGGGTCATCATGGCATAGAAAATCAGCCTCCACCAATAACTCTTTAATCTTTTGGAAAGTCTCTTTTTGCCTAGTGAGAACCAAATATTTTTTAGACTCTTCGTCTAATTCGATCTGCATATACGCGTCCTTAAGACCAATCCTCGAAAACTTTTGCCCTCCGTCCAACATATGGAATAAGTCATCTGGTTTTGGTAAAGGATACTGGTTAATAACCAGTACAGGATTCACGGTTACTTTAAAATCACCGCAAATACTGTCCTTACCACCAGGCTTAGGGACTACCACTCATGGTGTCTCCCACTCCTTATGAACTGGCTTTAAGTATTTCTTCAACTACCCACGTATCCAATGCTTGATCAACCATTGTTCTCACCGCAAATGGCACCGGTCTAGCACGAACAACATGGGTTCGGGATCCGCCTCACGAAATCTCCAATTATCTTCCGTGATCTGGCATCTCCCTAGCCCTTTTTTTTTCGAATAACTCAGCGTTTTCTTTCAAAAACCGCTCTTCGACATTGTTTTCGTTCTGCTTCCTGACCTCATTCACTCGATAAAGCTTTCCCAGATTCATCTTGAGTTGTTGGATCAGGTCCATGACTAGCTTCATCCCTTCTCTTCTTAACCAAACCAGCAATATGGACTCTAGGCGTAGCATATCCTCGTAAAGTCTCACTCGCTTGAGATATCTTTACTTCTGACATGTTACTACCTTCCAAGTTTCTTGCTGATTTCAGAAGAGCCGGGAATTTACTTTTGGGTGTTTCTCCAAGTCTCTTTCCAATATCGTCAGACTTGATCCCACACACCAAAGTCATAGCTCGGACCATATCGAGGACATCCGATACGCCCTTGAACTCACAAAGCTTGGCTTCTGCTGTAGCTCTCTGATATCAACTGACCATCCATCTAGTGTGCATCAGCCGCACCCTTTCGGATAATATCAGAGTCTGGCTCAAACAGCTCCTCCATAGCCTTTGTGAGTTCCTCGTACGGAACACCATCCAGATCTTAGTCGACTAACTTACTCTTTAAAGCCGTATAACTGGTTCACTTCTCCCACATCGGCTAAGAAATATAACCGTTCCTCGGAGATACCAGTCACCTTACGCAACTTTAGAGAGTTCCCGAATAGCTTCCTTCTCACTTGGAAACTATTCCCTGGTATCTAAGACATCATAGATCTACCTCCACCTCTGGCCATCTTACGCCCTGAGAGGTCTGGGTATTCGCGTTCAGAACCTGGTCGCCAGTTGGATGCCGACATTCCGCGTATCAATATAATGTCAATAGACAACAGGACGAGTCAGTATAGACTGGTTTATCAGAGATTGGGAGGGTCTTATATAGTCGTCTTTGTGCTGCAGTCACAAAGGAATCTTATTAGGCAAATGTAACGTCCTTATCCATTCTTCATGCCTGTCTCTCTAGTCGCACTAGAGCGGTCGATCCTCGTCGCCAGAGCGGTCGATCCACAACAGTATCTATTCCAATCAATACCGTATACTGTATCTATTCCAATCAATACCGTATACTGTATCTATTCCAATCAATACCGTATACTGTATCTATCATCATTATAATCAATCCATTATAGATGCTCAAAAGGAAATCGTATAGTTCTCTTTCTAAATCAGCTAATTACTATCCAATGCCAACAGGAGCAATTGTAGAGGATGGAAAGAAGAGGATTACGGTATGATGAGGATACTGTAGATCTAATATATTGATTGATGAGGATACTGTAGATCTAAGATATTGATTGATGAGGATACTGTAGATCTAAGATATTGATTGATGAGGATCCTGTAGATCTAAGATATTGATTGATGAGGATACTGTAGATCTAAGATATTGATTGATGAGGATATTGTAGATATTGATTGATATATTATAGGTATTGAGTGATGTTGAACATGGAGTGATGTCTATTGGAAAGATGGGAATGGAAGTAATGTTAGGTGAGAATAATCAATAATCGACTCAATCAAATCAATCAATATTTATAGATCGTATGTTAAATCAAGATGATGGAAAAGGATTAGGTCAATCAGATGATTCTTATCCTACTGATCTACTTCCAATCGATATTCATCTTACTATTGTACCTGAGAGAAGAGATACACCATCTGAGGTCAGACTTATCTCAAAGATCATCTACCGTAATCCTATACTTTCAGTCATTACACCACACATATCATTCTCTATCATCATCAATAGCACTACAAAGTCTACTGTATCCACCAGTAACGATGACTTCATCAAAAGGTAATCAATCGATATCTACAGTACCCCAGTATCTACAGTATGAAATGAATTCGTTATAGGATCAATATCTCGTACTCCTCATCGATCATTCCCATGTGATATTCAATTATTGACGACTAGAATGATTTCAATCAATAAGTAAGGTCACAGAATCAAAGGTCAAAGACCAAAGATCAATTACAGAATGATGGTGATCATCTTCCGTAATGGAATTGATTGTTCGATGAAGACTACTGTAACCTGTATTGATTCCAAGATTACGGTAGTTCATTATCAATTTCCATCAATATAATATTGATTTGTTTAAGGATTCAATTCAATCTCTTCTTTCTCGTTTGGGGGCAACATTAAATATTCATCGAACTCTTTTAAATGGAATTGAAGTAATACAAACATATAATACAGTTCAGGTATTCATTCATATAATATTATCAAAATAATTAATATTCAATTAAGGATATCGATCACTCAGCTATTCCTTCCCCTCAAAAGTTTACATCTTTTGTTTTTGATATTTAATTTATTTTATGTAAGTAGAATTTTGTTTTTTCTTGCCAATCAATATACCATTGGTCAGTTTCAAATACATAGTATAAATAAATAGCTAGATATAGTATTATATGAACCGATCATAGATAATTATCTTATTTTTTGTTGTTCTAGTCATTTCTTTGTGTTGTTTAATAATTACTCGGTTTAATAATGTACATAACGGGTTAATCTAATCATTCTTCAATATTAATTCTATTGTGATATATTATTCCATTCATTTCAATTTCAATCCATTGGCAATATAATGTCATCTTTTTTTTATTTAATAGTTTTATTGTTATTTATTGGTTATGGAAAACATTCAATTTATTTTGCTCGAATCGATAAACGATTAGAATTGAAAGAAAGAATGAATATTAATTGATTTAACCCGTTCAATATTATAATGACCAGAATGAATGAATAAACACTAATCAATCAATAACTAATATCAATCGATTGATTGATTTAATCAATTGCACTGTTGAAATATATGTATTAAAATACTGAATAATTTTTAATGAATCTTCTTTGAAATATTAACTTTTTTCCAGAAATCTCCACGCCTATCTTCATAATTATTACTCATTTCACAATTCTTTGATATTCGTAAATGTCTGAAATATCAATATTTGATTATCATTGATCGTTGATCTTTGATCTTTGATCTTACTTCAATGTCTCTGAATCAGTTGGTTCCCATTGGAAAGTGAAACATGAAGAGTCCTCATAAGCACCATTTGGATTTCTGAAATAAAAAGATCAAAGATCATTTCATTCTTTTCTCAATAATTCTCACCCATATTTAACAAAATTAGTCCACATTCGTGTCATTAAATCAATCATTTCCATATCATTTTGATTGAATTTAAAAGAGAAAAGTATAGATTGACCAAATAAATAAGTGAGTTCAGTACAATGTGTAGCACCTTGAATTGAATGGAAGAGATTGAATAGATGAATGGATGAATAGATTGAATAGATTGAATACCTTTGAATGGAGATCTCAATGATAGAATACCAAAACTTCGTGGATTAAAGTAATTGAATGTATACAAATATATCTGAAATCATACAAATGATCAATATTATTGATGTATATGGATTGATAATATACGGTTTACCTTATGACCTAGATCATACATCTTCTCAACATATTCTTTAGTTCCATTACATACAAATATATCACTATATAACTATAAATGTATTGATTATGAATGATATGATAATGATTAGATCTAAACCTTAACATAAGCTCTAGCTATTTCTTCTCTATCATATTCATCAATTCCTTCCATATATAAACTCTTTGCTTCTTCTCTTAAACTTTCCCATTCTGGATTCAATTCCTTCGGTATAACTATATTCAATAGTTTATCTATTCCTTTCTCATCAAATGAATTAGGAGCCAAGATTGCTGAAAGAAATTAATGAATCGTGTGATCAGTGAATCACAAATGAGAAGAAATCAGAGTAAATAGGGAGAGGGAGATGGAGAAGGAGAGGGAGAGGTAGGGAGAGGGAGAGAGATTTGAAAGGGAGAGGGAGAAGGAGATGAAGAGGTGGGGAGACGAGGGAGAGAGAGAAGGTGAAGAAGGAGAGGTTGAGGGAGAGGGAGAGGAATCTAGAGGGAGAAGGATGAAAGTTTGTTTAGACTAACCAAATAAAAGTCCTTCGTGTTCACATGTTCCAACCATAATCTTCTTCTTTGGTGCTTCTTTTCTATAAAGAATATATATATTGAATCATTATAATCGATAATTGATCTACCTCAATTCATCAATTGATTTAGGGAAAAAGTCTCCATCAATAACAGGAGCTAAATCTAATCCAACTTTAGATACATCCATTCCCTTTAATCTTATCAATATATTATTATTATACTACATAAATACATTAATACCTTTATTCCTAATAATCCTCTTTCAAATTCTTTTGCTTTCTTTCTTCGAAGGAATTCAATCATTTCTCGAGATGTCTTCAATTCTGAAATAATTTTATTTACGTATAATAATTCATTCTCCGATATTATTATTATGATATTAATTCAATAATAAAAGATATTAGTGAATATATAAGAACAAACCATTATCAGGTCTTATAAATCCTTTTCTCTCAGCAAATTGAGTCGAAGCTTCAACTATTCTATCTATACTAACTGTAGCCCATTCACATTCACCATTTCCAGCCATAGGTATCACTTGTTGAAATAAATCTTAATTATCTCAATTATCGATTGATTTTATTGATCTACCATACCTCTTGAATGAGGACTTAAACTGAGAAGATCAACACTTGCTCCTCCTGCACTTTGACCGAATACCGTAACCTATAATATGGATTACGGTATATATTGATTGATAATGAATATGATCTGGACCTTTCTTGGATCTCCACCAAATGCTCCAATGTTATCTCTAATCCATTGTAAAGCAAGAGTTTGATCCCATAGACCAAGATTACCAGGACATACTCCATCTATATATTATATTTATATATTATATATTATTAATGAAAACGATGTTATCAAAGTAAAAGAAAGTAAACCTCCAGTAGAAAAGAATCCAAGAAGTCCTAATCTATATTGAATAGTAACAACGATCACATCATATCTTAATTCATCCAATCATTCATTCATTCATTCATCTATCTATCTACAGTACCGTGCAAAAGTCTGGTCCCAAAATTTGAATTGCTATAACTTTGTTCGTACTTGACCGATCGGCCCCCGGTTTGTTTTATTAAATAATGTAACCATTGGAGAAAATTTGTATGTTATTGATTATTACCTACGATGATGAAATGATTTCATCATTCTTGAAATGCCGAGATGCGATCGTAAAAATAGGTTTATCCCCAGGTAGATTTTTTTCAATTAGTCCAATTTTTTTCTGAGGAACGAACAACTATCGATGAACGTTTTAAGCCATTAACCACGTTGATTGCATATCGCTCCGAGGAATTAGCTAATTTCGCCTGACCCATCAAAATTTCGTAAAAATGTCATAACTCAGTATGTAGTTTAGCTACGGGCCTCAGATTCAACAACTATTATCACATGGTCATAGGGCACCAACATGCCGATTTCAGAAGGATTCCGCTTCTTGAAGAGAAAATTCGAAAAAAAAAATCCCATACCATATTTTGGGCATACGGTATTTCCCAGCTGGTTTTTCTAAAAATCTAAAAATTTTGTATGATGTGCCCAAACATCTACCTAACACATCTACAAAGTGGCGAGATTACAGGAGTTCAATTACGACTTTGCGCATTAAAATACCATTGACAGTCGAAGTGGACGGAACCTAATTTCGTTCGTTATGGAGAATTATTACGGGTCAATAGCCCAGTGTTTCATATCAATTTCCATCGGATTTTGAACCAAGTGTTTAATAAGCACATTTCCGACAAGTATCCTCAATTTAGTTCCACTATTGGGCATTCCACCTTTTTTATCTGCCTCTTTTCTCGCAAAATTCCACTTTGACTTCCAATGGTATTTTATGGGCAAAGTCGTAATTAAACTCATGTAACCTCGCCACTTTGTAGATGTGTTAGGTAGATGTTTGGGCACATCATACAAAATTTTTAGATTTTTGGAAAAACCGGCTGGGAAATACCGTATACCCAAAATATGGTATGGGTTTTTTTCGAATTTTCTCTTCAAGAAGCGGAATCCTTCTGAAATTGGCATGTTGGTGCCCTATGACCATGTGGAAATATTTGTTGAATCTGAGGCCCGTAGCTCAACTACAGACTTAGTTATGACATTTTTACGAAATTTTGATGGGTCAGGCGAAATTAGCTAATTCCTCGGAGCGATATGCAATCAACGTGGTTAATGGCTTAAAACGTTCATCGATAGTTGTTCGTTCCTCAGAAAAAAATTGGACTAATTGAAAAAAATCTACCTGGGGATAAACCTATTTTTACGATCGCATCTCGGCATTTCAAGAATGATTAAATAGTTTCATCATCGTAGGTAATAATCAATAAAATAAAAATTTTCTCCAATGGTTACACTACTTAATAAAACAAACCGGGGGCCGATCGGCCAAGAACGAAAAAAGTTATAGCGATTTAAATTTTGGGGCCAGACTTTTGGAAGGTACTGTATGTATATAGTACCTGCATAAATATTTGGCAATTCCTTCATTTCCATATTTGACAGCTGAATCAATTAGAAATCCTCCTCCATGAACAAATACCATTACAGCAAATCCTTCCTGTAGTTATTCTTTGATTCATTAAACAAAACTTGAGATTTATCATTATTATTAGATTAAAATGAATTAAATAAATAAGATAAAATATGAAATACCTTAGGTTTTTGTGTAGTTGGACTGAATACATTGAGATATAAACAATCTTCACTTTTTATTCCTAATGACCATTTCTCCCATATAAAATCAGATTGTGGAGCACGAGGACCAAATCGAAGACATTTACGAATTCCATCCCAACTATCGGACGGCTCGGGCTTCTAAATATATATTATATCATTTTCATAGAGAGGGAGAGGGAGAGAGATGAAGAGAGAGATGGAGAGGGAGAGGGAGAGGGAGATAGAGAGAGAGGGAGAAAAGTAATGCCGTGTGTTGACTCTCTCTAGCGAAATAGCAAGGACAATCATTATCCAATAGAAAGAATTAGTGAAATGGAATGAAGAGAAGCTGAGAGATAAGGGGGGAGGGAGGAGGTAGAGGGAGAGGAAAAAGGAGAGGGAGAGAGAGATGGAAAGGGAGAGTGAGAGAGAGAGGGAGAAGATACAAGGAAGAAAGTAAGAAAGGAGATATGAACTAACACGAAATCGTAATTCTCCAATGGGAGGTCGAGCAAATGGAATACCAAGGAAGATATCAACCTGTAATGAGAATGAATTGATGAATCATTGAATAGAGAATAGATTAGATATGATGATGAGTCAATTGTATTTCTATTAGTAGATAGTACTTACTTGTTTATCTCCTTCTATATCTAATCTATATCCTTCAATCTTTCCATTTGATATATGAACTACTCTAGATGGAGGATGAATATGTTGACGATGAAGTAGAGGAGGAAGAAGAGATATCACTCCTCCCATCCTATCAGATCAATCGATATTGTTAAGATAAATAATAATCGAAAATGTGAAAATGATGAGAGATGATATAGAATAGATGTATTATATGGGGAATGAAATGATCATATAGAAAGAGAAGAGAGAGATGCCTCAAAAAGAGCATGGATACACTAAAGTAGATAATCGGTGAGAGAATACAACTGGTATCCATTCCATCTACCTCTTGGATCTCTCCCTCTTGGACCTCTATCTCTCCCTCTAGGACCTCTCCCTCTCTCTCTCCCTCTTGGACCTCTCTCTCTCAATCTCTATCTTGGACCTCTCCCTCTTGGACCTCTATCTCTCCCTCTTGGACCTCTCCCTCTCTCTCTCCCTCTTGGACCTCTCTCTCTCAATCTCTATCTTGGACCTCTCCCTCTTGGACCTCTATCTCTCCCTCTAGGACCTCTCCCTCTCTCTCTCTTGGATCTATCCCTCTCCCTCTTGGACCTCTCTCTCTCCCTCTCTATCTTGGACCTCCCCCCTTGGATCTCTCCCTCTCCCTCTTGGACTTCTCCCTTTTCGACCTCTCCCTCCCTCTCCCTCTTGGATCTCTCCTCCCTCTCCCTCTAGGACCTCTCCTTCTCCCCTCCCTCTTGGACCTCTCCCTCTCCCTCTCCTCAGTTAGATCATCCAGTAGTATATCAAGAATGAATGAGAAAGAAGAACAATAAATGAGATGTTGTATAATAGAATGAAGCTGAAGAAGAGATGATGCTAAGAGGACGAGAAGGATGAGGATGAGGAAGAAGGAGAGGGAGAGAGGGAGGAGGGAGAGGGAGAGAGGGAGGAGGGAGAGGGAGAGAGGGAGGAGAGTGGAGGCTTTTAGAGGAAGGGAGATGGAGGAATGAAAAGAGGGGTGAAAGTTATTGAAGAGATGAAAGAATACACTACAATGAAGGTTTTATGTAGAACTGCATTGGCATGAACTATGAATAATAGGAGTGAAGTGAGAGAGAATAGAGAGGGAGAGGGGGAAGGGGAGAGAGGGATGGAGAGGGAGAGGGAGAAGGGGAGAGAGGGATGGAGAGGGAGAGGGAGAAGGGGAGAGAGGGATGGAGAGGGAGAGGGAGAAGGGGAGAGAGGGATGGAGAGGGAGAGGGAGAAGGGGAGAGAGGGATGGAGAGGGAGAGGGAGAAGGGGAGAGAGGGATGGAGAGGGAGAGGGAGAGAGATCCAAGAGGGAGAGAGGAGAAAGGGAAAAGTAGAAGAGCAAACATATGGAAAAGAGGATGACCACGAAAAAAGGCGACTGAAATGAAGCGATGAGATAGTAGAGAATGGAGAGAAAGGAGTGAGGGAGGGAAAAGGGAGAGGGAGAGGGAGGGAGAGGGAGAGGGAGGGAGAGGGAGAGGGAGGGAGAGGGAAAGGGAGGGAGAGGGAAAGGGAGGGAAGAGGAAGAGAGGTGGAATGGGTGAATAGAGAAGATTGAATGAGATAGCTTCAGATGAGTCTTTCATCGATTCTTTATACAGAATTGTACTATGAAGTAATGAATGAATCGAAGACTTCTATATTCTCTCCCCCCCTCCTCCCTCTATTCCTCCATCTCCTTCTGTCTACCCCTTTAGTCCCTTTCTCCCTGTTTTGGTTTCCAAATGAAGTAGTAAAAGAAAGCGAAGATGTCTATTCGAAAGAGAATAAGAAGAATGAAATGAATCATTTGAAGAAAATGAACAGATGTTGAAGAAGAAGAAGTAAGAGGAGATGGAAGATGGAAGGATAAAGGGGAGAAGATGGAGAGGGAGGGAGAGGGAGGGAGAGGGAGGGAGAGGGAGGGAGAGGAAGGGAGAGGGAGGGAGAGGGAGGGAGAGGGAGAGGGAGGGAGAGGGAGGGAGAAGGAGAGGGAGGGAGGGGGATGGGAGGGATCTCAGATATGTGCATTTATGTGATAAACCTTGTATTGTGACTATGTGGGAGAATCTTGATATGAAGGTTCTAGAATCGATAGGAGATATCATAATTGAAGGAGGGGGGATATAGAGAGGGAGAAGGAGGGGATATAGAGAGGGAGAAGTAGAAAGATTGAAATGGATTGTTTTCACGCTCTCTATTCATTCAACTATAACAATTGAGGGAGAAGAGAAGAGAATATCAATTATATAATAGATATATATGATAGAGTTATCTATCTATTCCTCTCTCCTTTATAGATAATCTTAATCGTCTATTATATAGATTGAGAGAGTAGAACTGAAATGAATATATATATAGATAGTCTGAATACATATAATAGATATTGTCAGTTATCAATTCAAATACCATGTAAATATATATCATATTATATTTTAAAGATAAAATTCTATTTATGATCTTTATTTCTTCACAAAAGTGTGACGATCTTCTTATCATCTTAAATATTATATGTAAAACTTATTCCATATTCGTTACAGGAGGAAAATAATTAATAAAATTTTAATATTAAATAAAATCGTATATAGCGGAATGCTACATATACAGCTTGTTTAAAAAATGTATTACCATTTTTATCGTTGCCGAAATATAATTAATTTTGAATTGTTGATATTTTCTCGATAAATACAATTGAAGACTACAATTAACAATAAAGGAATTGTCAGATGAGATCTAACATCTATAGATACATCTATTATCATTATTTACTCATGACATTAATTTAATTGATCACAACCTTAATTTTCATTACTAAACAATTAACAAAAAGTTAACGTTTTAAATATATATCTTTATTATTAAACATATATATGCAGTGAAACTATATTATGAAATAAAGTACTTCTTCACCTTCAGTAATGTGTCTTCTTTTGTTTTCGAAATTACAAAACGTGTTTGAATGAATTATTGTTTAGTCTTATAAGATAATATTTTAATCGATCAAAGGTGGAGTCCCTTGAATAGTTTAAACTGAGTAGATAAAAAATGGTAAAAGGAATTCTACATTCTTTATCAATGTACTATTGATCGATAGAATCTCCAATGAAGCACTATTTAAAGTTTGGACAAAGGTAATTTTATTTCATTTTTAGACGGAAAAATCGGCAAGAGGTTTGAAGCCTCCGACATTCGGTTCTTATTCTTATTCTTATTCTCTTTATTCCATCATAATATGCATAACAAGAAAAATAAGGACATAAAGGGATTGATGGATGTCCGTCGCTAATGTAGCGATATCGGTGAGGGTTCTTGGGTACAGTGGCAGTTTGGGAGCTATGGGCGAATCTTAGAAGAAGGTATAATTATATCAGGGGAGATCTTAACTAGCCCTGCACGGAAAGGGGATGGTGGGGATTTAACTAATTCGATGGGTAAAGAGTTCCATATATCTATTGCTCTAGATGCACAGGTAGATAATGTAGAATTAATACGATAAGGGAGAGATATACGGTAAGGATGGGAGAATCTGTGATCGCGGTTAAGAGGAGATACAACAAAAAGGTTTGAATAGTCGTACTCGTAATGGCCATGAATGGTACTATGGATAAATTGCAAATCTCTAATATATCGTCGATATTCAAGGGTCGGCAGATTCAGGTAAAAATTTCTATCGAAATGATTGGATATGGGCAATTTGCAACGGAAAAACAGCCTACGAGAAAAATTTCTCTGGACATCTTCAAGAGTATTCTGACTATTGATGTGAAGGAAAAGGAAAATTTTATTTAGAAAAAATCGAGAAAATAAACGAAACAATGTTTTGCCTTTCGAAATCATCAACGCGGTAAATTTTATTACCGATGAAATGGAAACGAAAGAATTGCAACTTTGTGAATCTTAATTGAAGGTGCTTATATGATAATATACAGTCAAAATGAGAGAGAAAGAAACAAGTATGAGATTGTACGGATTTGAAGGAGATTTCTACATTTTTTTTTATTTTGCAACTTTCTGTGTTGATTTTCATTATAAATAACATATCAGAATCACTCAGATGTGTTTCACAAACATAATTAATTAAAAGAATTCAATTTGATATTCAGTTAAAAATGTGGTTTTAGGTTAAAGTGGCCGTCTAACTTTTCTATGTCATTTTTCAAATGTTGTACTTTTCTTCTTTTTTTTAGCATTTTCTTTTTTTCGAAATAATGATAAACGAAAATAATGCATACCCTTGATTGTGAGATGAGCAGCCACTTCACCGAATGTAATATTACTTCTCACTCCATTGAATATGATAGTATCTATACCATATAGTTACCATATAGACTGCCAAAAAATGCATTAACATGTGGGGGTCAGAAAATGTGCCAACCACCCACAGATTTTACTCTTTCTTCATTGACACGCGTGATAGAGGTTTTCATAAACATTCACTGTAATCCATTCAGATCTTCAGTTTTTTTTTCATATTAACATTATGTATGTGTATTATAAATACATATTTTTTTACAAATATATTTTAATCATTAACGGGTGATGGGCGACTGCGTTTGAGGCTCCACCTTGTCCGAGAAGAGATCCAATTATTTTTTATATGAAAACATTGTAAATAATTCAATTGTATAATTCTGTTCTTCCATAATATTTATCTTTATCTTTTATATTTTATTTTTCTTTCTCAGAATTTCATCTTCAGGAAATGTTGTTTTTTTTTAATTACGAAAGTCATGTTCTCCACATACTCCGGTATTTTTTACTCGCGGGCACACCTTGGTCAATCCCGTGATGTACCCCGTGGGGTTCACCACGGGGTAGAACCTTTAGACGACGTGCCCCGCGAGATTTGATGTCCACCCCATCAGACACACCGTCCCTTCCACATGATGGTACTCATTACGGTGTATCCAGCGTTCAACTATTCGCAGCCATTTTCATCCTTCATTAACAATTATGTTATTTTTTTAAAGTTTGAACATTCCTATCTCCCTTCTACCTTCCACTTCCTTCCTCTCTCCAACTATTGGATGTTTCATCATCTCAATTGTATATAGTATGTATAATTCATTCATTCATCATCTCTAAGTGACTATATTCATCATCATCTTCATATCTTCAATGACCCATGCGATGTGTACATTCTAACACGACGATCAATTACAAATTACACTATCAATCAACACAAACAACGAGATATTCTCAATGAAATCTATTTAGATCACTAAATCACATCAATTTCTCCATCAGTTTACATTCAATATATTTTGTGCATTTTTTCTCCAGTCCTTCCTTTCCTTCCATCTCACTCTCCCTCTCCCTTTCCTTCTAGCTTCTCCCTTTCCCTATATCTCTCCCTCTCCCTATATCTCTCCCTCTCCCTCTATCTCTCCCTCTCCTTCTTCTAGTAGACTTGAGATGTTTCTTCCATCTGATCAACTTCTTAATATGATCTTGAGATGACAATTGAATCATTCAATTCTCTTCATTCTTTCATTTTCATTCAGAATATCGTAAGAAATGGATATCTATATCATGGATGAATATAATTGAAATGAATATGAAAGATATTAAACAATCAAATATTTGATTAAAAGAAATGAAAAGAAATGAATGGATGAATAGATTGCATGATTTCTATTGAGAGTAAGAAATAACTTTATTCTATTTCATTTATTAGATTTCATCTCAATGTATTGTACATTCACTAAGACTTCCCTAAATCGGCCTTCTCTTATCTCAAAAAGAGCACAAAAATATTTTGAAACCGAAGACGGCCGGTCCAAAGGACTAATTGAAATAGAACGAAGATGAAGATGATTTGTTTAATGAATATGAATAAATATATCTATATTTGTTTGTTCTAATTACAAATCATTCAATGTGCATAGTTT
>CALSFV010000194.1:0-24783 GCA_943737045.1 Parapristionchus giblindavisi
AATATTAAAATGTTTAATAAAATCAAAATTCAGGAAAAATAATAAAGAAAGCAGAACTAAAAAATGAAGAAATCGTAATATCTGAATTTCTAACGGTAAAATCAAACAATTTAATAAGTAGAAACTGAAATTTTTAAATTTATATATTTTTGCAGATTGAAAATGGAATAAAAGTTAATTTTGAATGGAATTGTCTCCATTATTTTAGTGAAAGAAATAATAATAAAAATGTCTCTTTTTTTTCGCAATTCCAATAAATGAAGATTATCGATCTAAAAATGGAATTAAATTTAATATTTCGATTGATGAATTAAAGAAATATTATCGAATTCTTGTACATAAGTAAGAAAGATTTGAATTATTTTTCCTTTATTAATAAATTACTCTAAATGAATTTCCAGTAACTTCTTATTCGGTATAACTCATTGGTCCATTCGTCGATATCAATCAGATTCAGAAGAATATTTGGAGAAAAAAGAATTACCATTTGTATGTTTTAGTTATTCTATCGATTTACATTTCAATGATTTCAGATTTATCGATTTGTGGTATTCAGTAATTGGATCTTTTATTTAAATCCTGAAGGATATTTAACATTAGTGAATATGTATAATATATCTTATGAAATTATAAAGACAAAGTAAGTGGAAGTAAATAGAATTATATGAAGTTAAAGGAAATTATTCAAGTTTGGGAGAAGACTCGAATATTGTTGGAATTGATGAGAAAGGAATGGTGAATGTACAGACATATTGGGACAAACCACCAGTTCATCTACTCAGTGTTATGGCGCACTAAAAAATGGTGGAAAACGGAAAATGGCGACTTTCCAGGGTCTAAAAAAGCACCTGGAAACTCGAAAATTTGAATTCGCGGGCGCGAAAAAAGGTGCGGGAATTCAAATTCTGGCAATCCAAATGCGGTTTTCTGCGGTTTAAAAAGGATGTTAAGTAGGAATTCAAGTTCCTACGCTTCATAAAGGTCGAAAAATGAAATTTCGGCTTTATATAAGTTGGAAGGGCATTTTACAGTCGACTTTTATACTATACTTTCGAACAGGCTCCGTGTTCTGAAGTTTGACATTTTCATCCATAGATCGTCGTTTTATCACGTGTCCCACCTGTGCAAGCCCGCTTTTTACTTATGTTTGTCGTATAAATCAACATATAAAGATTTGAGTTCAGGCACCGTTTAATCAGAAGGTCATGATTCGCCTCAACGCGAAGAACTCCACGTTACCCATTATACCGTATCCACGCCTTTTACTCCTGATAAGGTGACAATGATTATCGATTAATTCCGATCCATCTTTTATAAATTATCGATGAAACTAGTCCGATTTCGTCAGGCTATATTCTATTGACCTATTTTCTCTCTTTTGAACGATCGATAATGTATTGTAGGGATAATTCAGAATATCTTCTACATCTATTAGTCAGTGGCTAACCTGTTCCCGTTTATTTCTCCATATCTGACAGCTCTTCACACGGTAGGACCGTTCTTTTCAATAATCAGTGAGTTACCTTGTCATTGCAAATCGGCCATTTCTTGAATATACACTGAGAGCAAACTTACCTGGCAAATCGTTACCCCGATACACTTTCCTGGCAAACGATTACCCCAAATGGAAAGGAATTCAACGGCTGACTTTACCATTTGGGGTAATCATTTGCCAGGAAAGTGTATCGGGGTAACGATTTGCCAGGTAAGTTTGCTCTCAGTGTATACGATTATTGATTGTTTTTTAAATTCGTACTTTATCGGTCAAATGTGAAATAGTGCATTTAGCATCCACAATATCTTGTCTAATTCGCCTTCTTCCTGTAAGTTGGGTTTATTCGGTTGAGCCTCTTGGGCTGTCAGTTACGACAGTCCACACACACAATCTACATTAGATACGATTCCCCATATAGTGATGATGACGTCACTGATAGTGGATATTGTGAAGGGCACGAGATATAGAAAGGAGGATGGCATGTGTCAGCAATTTTCATATGAATTGTGCAACCTGACTATATAGTTGTTCTAGGCATATAAAGCACATTATGTGACTTTCTTAATCCATCGAATATTAGGTTAATTATCATTTCACTATCGCGCAGGCGCAAGAAATAGTTCTATTGGACGAGTGCAAAATTTATCAAAGTTATCACTTTTGCATTACAATTTTTAACTTTTGTGCCAAGAAATGAACAGTTCAAACAAAGATCTTGCTATGCACACAAATCATCAGTATATTTACAGGGTGCGCCAAAATTACCCGAACTGATTTCACCATTATGATTCCCAGGCCCCCAATGCAAATGCGCAACCCCTATTACAGCATCATGACGAGTGATCATTGGCCACTCCCTATTCAAGGTTTCAAGTCAGTTAGTCAAGTCTTCTAGTAATGGGGAAGTAAAGTCGACTGCGACCCCTCATTCTCAAGTGTACAAGGTAGATTGTCATAGTTCATCAGCTCGGCTTTCACGAGTCGGCTGTATCCGATACCGGTATCGTGTACCAAGATCTTGGTACTGACAAGGAACGTCCGGGTAGAGGTAGACCGATTTTAGTTTCCACCGCTACGAACCGAGATCTCATCCGAAAGATGGTGTTTCGAAACCACAAGTTTACGATCTGGAGACTCGATATCTCGAACACTTCCATTCTTCATCTCCTCAGGTCTCAGCTGACTCTTCTCCCTTACAAGTACAGTAAACTGTTAGAACCGAATGAGCGACAGATCAAGCTCCGCTGAGAACGGTGACCTCAACTTTTTATGCGTTGTGCTAGGTCCGCGCACTTCAGCACGATGTTCAGCGAAGAGAATATCCTACCTTCAAAGACAACCTGAATATCGAGAACAACAGAATCATTGCCTCTGATCTTAAAGAATCCTACAAGACGGCTGGGGTCATGGGTCATATCAGTCTTCCACAATACGCCAAGGTTTTAGCTGCTGTTTGCCCTACTGGAAAGTCCACTCTTGTTTTGCCACTCCATGCGTCTAGATCAATAAGGCATATTTTACCAAGCACATCCTCGAAGAGGCGCTTCTACTCCGATACCATACCCACTTCGGTCAGGACCACTAGACCTTTCGGTAAGATTCTGTCGTCAATGACATGACAAAGTTGACCCAGTCGTGGTTTTTCACCCATGCACTCGGCAAAATCCATCACATTGAATTACTTCCGAACTCCCCCAATCTCAACCTCCTCGACTGCAGTGCTTGGAGGTGTTGTAGGCCAAGATGTCCTCTATCAAGCACCAGAACCTCGACTCCCTCAGTGCTCCGCTTCTCAAGGCATGGGACGAACTCGATGACAACTACTTGCGGGAATCGGCAGTCGCATATGAGAAGAGACTCATGGCTTGTGTCAGAGTTAAAAGAGACCACGGCGAGATTCGCTAGTACACTACTGATGCTCATATTCTTGATAAGCTTTACCATGAACCATATCACTCAGGTCACATTTCCAAGGGGAGATTCATATGGAGACAACAGTTCGGGTAATTATGGCGCACCCTGTAACTTTATCGCGTTTTCGGAAGGAAACTGCTATCTTCATCGTTCTTTTTGTGTTGTATTTACCATTCGGATATTGATATTCCTATCACAAAATGACTGGAAACATACTACGGTAATTTTTTTTAAATGCACCTTTGAAATTATACTGCTCGAAAACCTTCCGTGCACTTGTTTGGGTGCTATTTATTGATTGATTCAACTACTCATATGTATTTGTTGGGTTATTCAGAAATCTTCTGATCTTTGACCTTTGATCCCCCATGTGTATCAGGGGTGTGCGGCAACCACTTTTTTCGGCAATCGGCAATTGCCGGCAACCGGAAAATAAAAAAATCGGCAATTGCCGGCAATTTCGGCAACTTCGGCAATTTTGAACTTAACTATTTAAAATGAGCCAACGATTTTTTTCATGAAGTACTTATCAAAAATCGTTACCAAACGAAAAAATAAATAAATAAAAAATCGTAAAAAAAAATCGTTATCAAACGAAAACAATGGCAAGAAAAAATTGCAACAACGAATGAAATATCAATATTTTTCGTTATTTATGTATAAGTAGAATTTTCTTAGAGTTCGATAGTGATATTTGGAAAGATTCTTTCTGTATTTTTTGAGAACGATTCCCGCCGTCACGAATTGTCTTTCTGCTTTCGCAGATCCTGATGGGCAAATTAGATACTTCGTGGCTACTCGTGAGATAAGCGGGTGTTATGCCTTCGTGACATTACTAGTCTAATGAGAGAATGGATCAATTTCCATCGGGATCATCTGGATCAGTGTTCGGAGTAGTGGCCAGAAAACTTTCGTCTTCCTGGAGAAAATACAAAGGCAAATGAATTCTCATTCTCAAAACGACACGATTATTCGTTTTTGTATACCGTATACATCAAATTTCTAAGATATTGCACACAAAACTTGTGCTTATCTGACCTTTTTTTACAATCATTTTTTGCTTGAATTTTATTTCGGCAATTTTTCTTAATTGGTTGCCGTTGCCGGCAACCAATTTCGGCAATCAAAATTCGGCAATTTCGGCAATTCCGGCAATCGGCAATTCAGTTGCCGCACACCCCTGTTATGTATTACTGTTATGGAAGATCAGATATGACTGAATCATTGGATATTCAGTTCATTTCTCCATCTCTCTTATCAGTTTACACTGTATTGTATATCCCTTTTTGGTCATTGAACCCCCATACCGTACACCAACCCAGGAAGATCAAAGATCATATTGTGAACTAAGAGAGGAAGACCTTCTGTAGTCACATGTCGAAAAGTACGTTACAGACTACGAAGCTTGACTGCATTTTGAGCCGAAATTTTCTGAAAAACAATAAACCGGACCGCATTTTGAAAACCTACATATAAACTTTAACTTCCCATTCGAAAAATCGATCAATAAAATGTAAATACAGGCTGATGACTAACGTAAGCTGGACGAGGCGGCAGCCAATTCCAAATCGATTACCGTAGTTGGCGGAGGATTCCTCGGCAGTGAACTGGCGTATTCGCTCAAGAGAAAACACGAAGAACTGGAGCTCAATCAGGTATTATCGATTGGATATCCCGAAGGGAATGATTGTTATTACGGTAGTGGCGGTTTTGTTGGGTCTCAAGCAATTATTATTACTATTATTATTATTAATATCATTGAGTATTATTGAAGAAAAATGATTCCAATGACTAGTGTTAAAATTATCGATTTTAATGATTGATTTTTGTGTATCTTGGTTACGGTATGTTGTTGACGTTACAGTTTATGAGGTGATTGCCGATCATGGTCAAATCGACTCCGTCCTGCCAGAGTATTTGTCCAAGCATGCGAATGAGGAGATGACTAAGGTTTGTAACATAGAAGGGAAAGGCTGTGCGCAAGCCACAGAAACGGTAGGCAAGGCTATACACAAGGCTCCGATGAGAAAGCAAGATTGTGCACCAAAAAAATCCGGCGATGTGAATGCAGAATATGAGACTTGTTCAGTGTACGCAGCGGATACGGTAGGCACACGAGATGAGAGTATCATCAACTGATTTTATTCTTCCAGGAAACGGGTAACAAGTACGACAAAGGCGTGGTGTTTTACATGAAGAACGATAAGATTGTCGGAGTTTTGTTGGTGAATCTGATAGGTGGAGGTATCGATGTGGCGAGGTACGGTAGATGCACCATTATTGATTATCGTGAACTGACTTTTTTATGTAGTGTTCAAAAATGGACAAAAGAACCGAAACGAAAAAATACTAGTGAATGAACTAAATGAGAACAGTTCTCTTAACTTTTCAAAACTTTTGAACATAACATTATACTTAATTCTATTTATTCACTTGATGAAATTAAAATTATTAATTATTTAATTAATTATTTATTAAATTTATTAATTATTTATCTTTTTTTCAGAAGATTGATAGATGATGGAAAGGCTGGTATGGATATGAAGGAGGTAGCGAAACTGTTCACCCTCTACGATAATCATGTTTCGGATGAAGAATGAATAGATTGATCTTTGAACTTTGATCTTTGAATTTTGATCTTTCCTTAATTTGTTTTTAGTATGCTAATCATTGTTACGCGATTCATCGATTCTAAATCGAATCTTTCAGAAATTATTAAATATCAATTTTCCGTTGTCGTCGTTTTTAGATTATATTAAGAGTAGTTCATGTTTCTGTTGTTTTTGTTTTCGTCGTTTTGCAATTTTTTTCTTGTTGCAATTGTTATAATTCGAGAAAAGAGCAAATAACAATAATAATAAAATAATAATAATAGCTTTACGTAGGATTCAGAAAGTAATACATAATGAATACATTAGGGACACATTAGTGCCACAATGTGGTAAAAGGTACAACCCGTTAATCAAGGCACACTAAGTCCTTCGGGTTATCACTGCTAGGTCAGCGATATCTCAATGCCAATTCAGTCCGGAGGAACAACGCTCTGCTGAGAAGTCGGATTACTGTAGCCTAGTCCACACCACATGCGAAGTTTCCGAAATACAGTATACCAATAAAAATGTTAACAGAAAAGCGAGTTTCATTCTACATTATTTGCCACCGCGGATAGAAATATCAATACACAAAACAAAACATCCAATTTCAAGTCAGGATTTAGGAATTAGATATTTACATGTGACGTTTGTTGTCTTGTTGTGCTTTCTCAATTAGATCAATTGTTTGTTGTTTTTGTTGAGAACCATATTTTATTTGAATACAAAAAATCAATATGACAAAGGTGAAGTAGTTTCACCATTATTAATATTCAAATCTTTCATTTATAATCTTCCTCACCTCTTTGATAACATCATGAATCACTTTGAATTCTTTTGAAATATGTTCACTGTTTGTCGTTTTGACTTATCAATCAATAGTCACATCATTCTTTTACCCATTTCTTATCTTTATTATCTTTTATTCTGTTCTTTTCCTTACTAACATTCATTTTAATCGAAAATTGTGTACAATCATAAAATGTATTATAACTAGTTAAACAAATCGTGGTCAAACCAATTCAACCAATTCATCAAATTGTGTATAGTATACAAACAGAGAAAAAGTGTACTCAACGAGACCTTTGAAGTGTTATAATTTACACATTTTCGATAAAAATAATCGAGAATATCCCATTTTTGTTCTCGAGGAATTCGAGGAAAATCGTGAAATTTTAATTCTCAGTTGTAGACTTTTCTTTTTCTCCGAAATCGCTGTACCCAAAATTAAAAACTTTTCGTTTTCTACCAATCACTTGATAAGAAAGAAATTGATCCTTATATTTGGTCGAATATCAAAAGGAGGAATAGTCCTCATTGAACATTTTTACATTAACATTTTACAACTATATTCAGTCGATTAGGGTCAGCTGGGTCGCCATTAGGGGTCCAAATATCGTACCTCATGAGTTGCCCGCATCCAGCTAATCTCAAAGGTTCTCCAAATATCGTATCTCATGAGTTGCCCGCATCCAGGTAATCTCAAAGGTTCTCCAAATATCGTATCTCATGAGTTGCCCGCATCCAGCTAATCTCAAAGGTTCTCCAAATATCGTATCTCATGAGTTGCCCGCATCCAGGTAATCTCAAAGGTTCTCCAAATATCGTATCTCATGAGTTGCCCGCATCCAGCTAATCTCAAAGGTCCAGACATCTTTCTAATCCTTCCTTCTTGGGGATTTTGGGGATGGGAGTGGGTCAATCCTCGCATTGCGAGGGCATGGCAATGTATGATGCAAGTACATTTTATACGCACAATAGACCCCTTCGCGCCTAAATCACGATTTCAATTGTTTCTTTGAATCTATCAATGCAAATATTTTGCGACAATGTTCCCTTGGCAGAAATTGATGGCGAACCTGTCGAATTCATTTTCAAGAAAAATTTTCAAAAACGGAAATTCTCTCAAAGTGTAAAACGCGACCTGCATAGATCGGACCGGAATGGTTTTATAGAAAAATAGAAGAGTAAAAAACCGAAATCGGCGAGTTTCCAGGCATTAAATCGCATATGGAAACCCGACAGCGGAAAGCGCGACAACGGTCCGGGAATTCAAATTCCGACCAGTTAAACTTACGGGGGTTGGAAAATTAAGTTCCAGCTATACTGAACGGAAAATTTAAATCGGAAAGACGTTATTTCAATTCCCGGACCTTTGTCGCGCTCTTGAATTAAAATGTCGAGTTTTCATATGCTCATGAAAACTCGCCGATTTCGGTTTCCACTCATTAATTTTTCATGAAAAAATGAATTAGACAGGATTTATCGCCATCAAATTCTACCCCGGAAACGTTCGTCAGCCATTTTTTAACCATCAGATGATGAAAAAATGAAATAAAAAAGAGATTTAAATGCGACGCCGTCTGGCCTCAACGGTTACCCTAGCATAGGTGGACACTAGGTGGGAAGGCTATGCACAAACTGGGGAATGGGGAGGCAAGGTTGTGTGCATGGGGGATTTTTTTTGCAGATTCGACTGGAAATTTTCCAATTTATGCGAGCTAGGCTGTGCACAAATAAATTCGTTTTCACGCGCAAACCTATGTTCAAAATGAACATGACCACCATCATCAACAACCTTGACAACCCGATCGCTTAAATTTGATTTTTAACTGGGCTAGACCCCACTCCCTATGCTTGGTTCTTTCTCAAGCGGACTCATATGAAAACAATGTACACTCTTCTATTGAATAACAACAATAACAGTATAAAGTCATGGAACGCTCTTTTTAGATATTTTTTGTAACTTTTGATCCGGGAAATCAAGCATAGTCAAGGTTTGTAATTCATCAAGGAACATAACCATGATGTGTTGGTATATTTAAATTAGTTCATTGTTGTACAGTAATGACGCAATCGAAGTACACTTTTCGAGCACGTATGTTCTTTATCACGGATCTCCTGTAAGAATGAAAGAAGCCAACCGACAGTTTTTAAACTTTTCTCACCGATTTGGATGAGATTTATATGATTGACCATAGTGAGGTAAAGGAGAAGGCCTAGGTACTTGATTTCGCCAAATTTGCATTTTTATCGATTTTTTAATCTTCTACTTCTGGCAGCCATATCTCACACAATTTTTGACCTACAACAAAAATTTTTTTCCAATCGATTCGAAATGAAGTAATCTAGAAGATACTCAAGAAAGGATACGTGCAAAAACGCGATCTTCTACCTGTTTTCTTCAAAAAACTGATTTTTTGAGTACAAAATGCTAATTTTCTCAAAACTTTTCCACAAAGGATACGATTTTTATTCGCGATTCTGATTCCCCATCCTCGAATTGAGGTACGTACATATTTCTTCAGTCATAACTCACGACAAGCCATATCGATCCTCAGAGAGAGCCGGACTTAGCGTTATTTTCATTCAAAAATACATTTCTTATCTCACCTCTCCTCATTTTCATGCAAATTCTCAAGCATAGTATACCAATCGAAAGCTCTCGACGAGCTCTACAAAAATGACTTAGTATTACAAGTCATGAAATTTGACTGTATTCAAGATATTCTAGAAAATACGTTTTTCCACTGGCAATTGTTGTGCAATGTATTCGATTCACAACGAAACATTGCTCTTTGCTTTCTCCGCTTTGTTTTTGCACTCTTTTCTCGAGGCTTTCTTTCTTTTCTTTCTCACTTTTCTTTTCTTTGCTTTTCTTTTCTTTTTCTTTTTTTTCTTTTCTTTGCACTTTCTAGAGCGAATGCTCGAGGAAGTGCAGCAAGGAGTGGGAATCGATCTTCTTGTTGAGTCTTTCAAGGAGTACCAGCAGGCTGCTGATCATCCCATACCGATTGGATGGCACTAAGGACTACGAAGAAGGGAGGGAAGTACAACCAGAAGGCGAAGGATCTGGTCACTGCACTTTTCAACGAGTACTACAATGATGCCAAGAAGCTGCGTGCGGAGGAGGTCGAGAAAAGAATGAAAGAAAAAAGTGGACATCCTTCCCGCTGAGAGAATGACCCACGAACAAATCAAGAACCTCATCAGAACTCTCGTCGCAGCGAAGAAGAAACATCTCGAGAGTGAGGGAGTGAGGAGCAGAAGAAGAAGAGCACTTCTGGATGATATGCTCATGGATTTGGAGGACGAAGAGATTCAGATCGAGGAGGTCGATGTGGAAGAGGATGATAGAGTGATCACTGCTGAGGCTATCTATGATTTCGTTCACACCGATCTCAAGGAGTATTTCAATGATCCGGATAGTTTTTTCGATCATTCCTATTCCGATATCGGAAATATCGATGAATAGTTTCGTATTTCAGAAAGTTTATTTTTCAATGATGAATATCTCAGATAAACCTTTTTGCAATTTTATTTATTGTTCCTTCCTTTAACATTATTAACAAATATTTTTTTAAACACACATTGGAGAAAGCAAAGAACCCAACCCGAACCCGCCTGGCACAGTTTGCTGAAGTAGAATACTAATCAATGCTAGCTTTAAAACGAAAAAGTATTTGTGGCACTATGTCGATGAATAAGAACCGACTGGATGATAACTATTTGCATCTTTGTCTAATCATTAGCGCATATGAAAATAGATATCATCCATTATGTTCTTATTTATTGGTTCTCATTCGACATAGTTCTGCATTTGTGATTTCCCAGAGCAGTGTAAGTATAAACTAGAAATCCGCATTCGTGCAATTGCACGACCGGTCGACCAATGTTCGACGTTAAAATGATGAAAAGTCATTCTGCGCGATTTTGACTCTTAGTTTCGTGCAAAGTCGCGCAGTGGCCATAAGAAACAATTCACCGCTCGGAGTGTGAAAATGAATGAAAATGAGTCGACTTCTCAAATTTGCACGCAACTCTTTTTAATTATCAATTTAAAAACCTGCGCACGAATTCTCGTAGTGATGCGCATACACAGGAAACATATACAAATAGACTCAGGCTACATTTAAAAAAAATTTATAAAAAAAATTATTTTATTAATATTTTTTCAACTCCTAGATTGAGTCAACCGTCAAGGCAAGTTGATTCATAGGGCGGATGGTAGCTGATGCATGTACGTTTGCGAAAACAACTGCCACGTGAAGAATCGTTGTTTAGCAGATCTCGAAATTTTTTTAAAAATTTTCAAACTTGAATATTTATATGTTTCTTTCATATAAATCGGTTGGAAGGTGGCGTATGGCAACCAAAGTTGTACCATTGTTATCAGTAGGAGTATACGGTATTGAGCTACCGTAATCGCCAGGAATCGCGAACTGATTTTTTTCAGTCGACCCATGATTTTCAACAATGACCCCGGGTTCATGGTTGAGAATGGCTGAGGTCGAAAAATTCATGATGATCCTAGACCAAATACTATTTGGCATTATATCAACAGTGGGCCCTCTTTAATTTTTATGGATAAAATAACTCGAATTACCGTAATCTAGCTAACGTATCCTATACTAATGTAGTGAAATTCTCGGAAAATTCAGGTGCGTGCATTACTATTACGGTAATTCGAGTTATGGTATCCAGTAGGGTTGCCGGTTCGAATTCGAATTCGAATTATTCGCACCCCTTTCCCATCTCTCACCCTCTCTCCCCTTTCCCTTCAAAGAATTCGACACACCTGCCAGACGGAACGAATAGTTCGGGACAGACCGAATTATTCGGTCTCTCTCACTCTCTCGTATCCTTTCTCGACCCTCCCTCCTCTTCCTCCGCCTCGTACCCCAATGAGACACGTTTCAAGAGATGGCTAATTCCCCTCGCATCTGAGAGCTTAGCAGTCAACAGCAAAGTTGTAGCTCACATCATCCCCCTTCTGATTCAATTTTGAAAAAGTCGATACGATAACCACGAACAAAATTACATCCGTTCTACGAATTCAGGGAGAAGTTTGAATTATTCACTGTAGCCATGTATCTTACTCTATTACTCCGTCTTACTCCACATTGCTTTATCATTCTTTACAGAAGTAATTACACAAAAACAAAAACAAGTAAATGGGAAGAGACAATCACGAAAAATAATGACGTATAACATACATATAGATCATAACGTAGCTCAAAGTTTATATTTTGACTTGATTTTTTTTTGCCTGGAACTACGCCAACATCAGCTATCGAATGAGCCTAAACATGGACAGATTCGGAGAGGATATTCATCACGTAAATATCTGACTGACCTACTCGTGATCAGCTCAAAATCTGGTATAAAATGCCCGCTGAGTTATCATCTGTTACATTTTAAAATATCGGACTGACATACTCGTGATCAGCACAACATTTGTCATAAAATGGCCGCTGAGTATTGTTCATTTCAATATTTTGAAATGTTATTGTTCAGATTATACTAGAGTAGATATGCATTTTTTTCGTGACTTTCTCTTCCCATTTACTTGTTTTCTTTTTGTGTAATTACTTCTGTAAAGAATGATAAAGCAATGTGGAGGAAGACCGAGTAATGGAATAAGATTCATGGCTACAGTGAATAATTCAAATTTCTCCCTAAATTCGTAGAACGGATGTCATTTTGTTCGTGGTTATCGTATCGACTTTTTCAAAATTGAATCGGAAGGGGGATGATGTGAGCTACAACTTTTCTGTTGACTGCTAAGCTCTCAGATGCGAGAGGAATTAGCCATCTCTTGAAACGTGTCTCATTGGGGGACGAGGCGGAGGGAGAGGAGGGAGGGTCGAGAAAGGATACGAGAGAGTGAGAGAGACCGAATAATTCGGTCTGTCCCGAACTATTCGTTCCGTCTGGCAGGTGTGTCGAATTCTTCGAAGGGAAGGGGAGAGAGGGCCCGTCTCAAACGAATTGCCGAGAGAGAAGGGAAGCGACTGACAAGGGGCTCGAATTATTCGCCCTCGTTCCTGCAACCCTAGTATCCAGAAAAATAAAAGTTGGCACACTGTTGATATAATGCCACATAGTATTTGGTCTGGGATCGTCATGAATTTTTCGACCTCAGAAATTCTCAACCATGAACCCGGGGTCATGGTTGAAAATCATGGGTCGACTGAAAAAAAATCATTTCACGATTACTGATGATTACTGTAATACAATAGCGTACACTCCTACTGATAACAAAGGTACAACTGTCATACGCCACCCTCCAACCGATTTATATGAAAGAAACATATAAATATTCAAGCTTGAAAATTAAAAAAAAATAATTTCGAGATCTGCGAAACGACGATTCCTCACGTGGCAGTTGTTTTCGCAAACGTACATGCATCAGCTACCATCCGCCCTATGAATCAACTTGCCTTGACGGTTGACTCAATCTGGGAGTTGAAAAAATATTAATAAAATAATTATTTTTTTAAAATTTTTTTTAAAATGTAGCCTGAGTCTATTTGTATATGTTTCCTGTGTATGCGCATTATTACGAGTAAAATGACATTATGAAACTAATTCTTACTCCTGCGAATTGCAAGAAATTTAATTTTCGATTTTTGCAATTTTCAGATTTCTCACATTTGGTTGCAATTCTCGATGACTGCGAAATGTTGGCTAGCCAAGGATTCCCCCACCATGTACACAATCGTCAGGGCTACAATATGCACTATGCCGTTACTTGCGCGTCAACGAGGGTAGAAGGAAAAAAATCTGAAAATCAGACACGAAAAAACATATTCAAAACGATATGACATTGCTGTTCAGCTGTGTTTATAAGAGTGCATGACATGTTGTTCATCAATAAAAAGAAATAAAAGTCCTAGCTATCACGATTGAAAAGTTATGAATTTTTCAATTTTTTACTTTATGTGACATATTTGAGCCGGGTTTGAGCCTAAGGGCATTTTCACTATAACTTTCATCGGTCTCCCCCCGGTATGTGTCTATGATAAAAGTATTAAGGGCCAGATCGAAATTCCTCGCGAATGTCCGGACCATGCTCGAGTCTTACCGAGCCGGTCTCTTAATGAAGAGTAAACCTCGCCTGTTTGTCAAAAGTGAAAATCTAGTTTTAAAGTCCAATTTGTTTACGGCACTCTCTCGCATCTATTTAAAGGGAGGGTTGTATGTAGAAGTGGACGACTATGGCAAGGATTCGGATGCGACATGGGATCAGGGTTGGGATTTAACGTTAACGGATTTAACGGATTTAACAGATTTAACGGATTTAACGGTATTCATCCGTTAAATTAATTTTTAACGGAATCCGTTAAATTTTTTCCGTTAAAACCGTTAAAAATAAATTTAATATTTTGGAGTAAAAAAGATAGAAAACATGCTATTTTAATATGTTTTTATGCTTTTAAAATTTATTTTTCGGGTACTCTGTTCTCACTATTGCGTTATACTAGTACTATATTCGAACTGATTATCGAAAGCACTTCACTTTCGTCACAGGCTCTTCTTCGTTAGTTTTCGCTTTTTTTGCGTAATGCTTCATATTGATTATTTTATTTTGTTTTCTTAAATGCACGGTTACTACTCCTAATATTGATTGACAAAAATGGTTAAAAATCAAAATTAGTCGATTTTAACAATTTCTTTGGTAATTTAACGGATTTAACGGTTTTAACGGAATTTAACGGAATTTGAAACCGTTAATTTAACGATTTAACGGATCCGTTAAATTTTGATTTAACGCCCAACCCTGCATGGGATGGATAAGAATCTTGAGATGGCGTCAAAAAATCGTCTTTGTTTCACTCCTTTTGTTGTTAAAGTTCACACTTGCGGATAAAATAAAGTTTGTTCTATTTACCGATTTCCTAATCACAGCAAAACATGTCAATCTTTCTACGGCAACAAAATCAGCAAAAGAAAAGTGCCGCAAGGGGGATCGAACCCTCGACAGCCAAAAGTAAATGCTGACACCTTACCAACTAGACTACACATGCCTCTGATTTGATGTTTGATAGATGAGTTACCGAACCCTTCGGGATTTGTTGTGTGGAGACCTCGCGAATTTCGAAATCGACCCTCACAAAAAAAAATCATACCTTGCTTTGCGGGAGGTTTTTTCTCACAAAAAAATTTGGCAAGTCTATCATGATCGCATCCACGCGCCCTATTCGTCTCCGCTCGTACATTCTTGGTTGAATTTAAATAATATTTGTATCTCTCGACTAACACGTCTTTTTTATATTACCCTAATCATCATTATGATCTTCATACAAATTGAGCAAGGGTTGCTCTTGTGACTTTTCTGTTTCCTTCAACGGATCTCCAGCTATAGTCGAAAAACTCTGAAAACGGGCCATCTTTGGAGCTCCATACCGAGCTCAAAAAAATTTGCATACCACGAGGGTTTGCCTATTATTCTAACATATCGAGAGGTACTCAAAAATGTTATTATCTCAAAACTTTTTTTTGCTGTACGGGATATGTCTGTCCAAGATACAACACATTTGCATAGACGGGTTCTATTAGGATGCAGCAAAGATATTCCCTATGTAAATCAAATTTCGATTTGCGTACACTGCATCAATATGTGATTTGCATTAAATATCGATGCTCCGGACAAGCTCCAGCGTGGAAATCAGTCGCGCTTTCTTTAAAGGAAGACCCCGAGCTAAAAAAGAAGGAGTTCTCCTTATATTAATATTTGAGCTGAGTTGGCAGGTACACTCCGGCAGCGAGTGATTTTTCCGAATGCTATTTCCCGGGTATGACAACTAGTCCTCATTATGTCTGATTTGTAGTATGCAAAATCGAGCTATTGATATGCTAATGTCAAGTGCATGACAGATGTGATGAAATATGTTTCAAGCTGATTAGTAGAGCTATGATAATGAAGGTTGTTTAGTACTTCCAATATCAAATACCAGGAATCCTCCTTTTGTAACATCGCCATCATGGCTCAGTGTTTCGACTGTTACGTAGCAGTCGTTTCCACCTGGGTTCGGGTTCTCTACCAGTTTCGCGATTTTTGCAAGCTGTCTATGGTGTCGTAGTTGTTCAGAGATGATCACAGTATAATTATTTCATCTGCCGGAGTGTTTCTGCCTTATCCAAAAACCGCGCTTTCAAATCTCAATTATCACTCGAATTAATAGCTCGGGGTGTGGCTTTAAACTACAGTATGATAGTTCGTCAATTCGTGGTGGCACAAAATTTCACTTTCGAACATTTCGGAATTTCAATCAATATATTTATTGGAAACTCTCCCTTTAATCAAAATCAATCAACACCTGGGCTAGGTGTGCCCCACATATGTCCCCTCCAACCTTACGCTGACCAATTGCTTACATAAATTTAAAACAGAAATTATAATATAAAAGAGAGGAATGGCCATGTCGGTTATTTGAACAGCGCTTCTCGTATTAAAGGAGAGAGATCCATTTGCTACAACCCTTTAAATGTCATCCACACTTTGCCATCCATACCCATTATTTAACTTGAATTAAGGAATCTTTAAAAAGTCAAAAAGTTGTGTAGACGAATATTGGTCATTTGACGGAAATTTTAATAAAATCGCGGATTGAGACCGATACCACTTTGATTTTTCTAAAAAGAACAAGCGCATGAGTTGACAATCTGGTAGGTTGATTGAAGAGATGGATCACTCGCAATAATAGTCTGCATTATAGCCAGTGAATTTAATAAGTAGAGAAACTAGAATCAATCCCTAAACCTGAAAAATCCAGAAAACGGAAATGCTCTACTTAGATGGATTGTATCTTTCTTAAATGCACGAACACAATCTGTACTTGTTGGTCAGTCACTATCTCGTCCATTTTCAGTTACTAGCGGAGTGCCCCAAGGTTCAGTTCTTGGTCCACTCTTATTCTCGTTGTACATTAGTGATATCCCTTCTATACTTCCTCTCCATTCTCGCTGTGCCATCTACGCAGATGACATTAAGTTGTATACCGTATCTAACACGTCCTTATTGCAAGAATCACTGGATCGCATTAATCAATGGTCTAAGACATGGGGATTATCCATGTCCCCTACTAAAACAGTTGTTATGCATCTCGGTCGAAATCATCCTGATGTCTCGTTCTTTATCGGTAACTGCACCCTACCAGTAGTTGACAAAATCAAGGATCTCGGAATAACCTACAACAACAAGCTAGAGTTCAATGATCACATTGAAAATATTGCAACAAAGGCATCAGCACGTTGTGCGTTTATTCATCGATCGTTTAAGTCCCGTAGTATAAATGTGTATGCCCGTCTCTTTACAACATATGTCCGTCCAATTTTAGAGTACTGCAGTGAACTTTGGTCTCCTCAATCAATATCCCTTATTGCACGTATCGAGTCCGTCCTTCATCGATTTTCCAGGCTCGTGTTCAGCAAGTGTAATCTGCCATATCGACCATACCTGGACCGCATACAACACCTCAAGCTCCCTTCACTTCACTCCCGTCGAGATCAAAATGACCTCATATTCACGTACAATGTAATCCACTCTCATCTTGACCTTGATGCCCGTACACTTTTTCTATTCCCTAATCTTACCAACACTTCACGTAGACATAATTTATATCTAACAAGGGAATGCCCTGAAGCCACACTCACCGATCAGCTCCAAATTTTTACTGGAGGTACATCTCATATTGGGATTAGGTTTGGCGATATCAGAAATTGCAAAGCTCTTCTTTGAAATTTTAAAATTTATTTAAAAATGGACAAAAAACAATGAAAACACTTTCAAAATCGATTTTTTGCAATCAAATTTGCATATCTGTATGCGTTAACCTTTGTCAATTTGCATACGATGTTATGGTGCTACTTCTGATAAAGATGTGCACACTGAAAATTTGATCATCGATTTTTTTTAAATAATTTTAAAATTTCAAAGAAGAGCTTTGCAATTTCTGATACCGCCAAACCTCATCCCTATATGAGATGTATCACCAGTAAAAAATTGGACCTGATCGGTGAGTGTGGCTTCAGGGCCTTCCCTTGTAAGAACCCACAGATCTCACTCAAAAAAGTTCTCATCTTTTTTGACAAATCGTATTGTCCAAAAATGGAATAATCTTGACAATAGTGTTGTTTGTACCCATAGTGCCAATGTATTTAAGTCTTTTATTCGTAACTCATAAGTATTGTATGCTACGATCAAGTAATCGCAGCCTTCTTTCTTACCTCCTGAATTTATCATATTCTTCAAACATTTAATTATGAATCTTAAAAATACCCTCCGAGGTCAGATAAAATTTATTATTATGTTCAAAGAAGTTTGAATGGAACCAATGAATTGCATGCGTATAGTTGAAGTGACTGATATAATCTGGGACGTCTATTTTAAACAACTACAAGATTTGAAGCCATAGCTCATATCGCCGCGTTCACAGCAGTACCAAATGTTTTTTTGGGTTTTTTTTTTAAATTTGAGTCATTAAAAAAATTCGAAATCAATTTTTCTCCAAAAATAAATGTTCAAAAGTGCCGTAAAAAAACGAAAAAGTGAAAAATTTGTGATTACAAAATCCAGTGCAAAATATTTATGCGCCACAAAATGTACAAGCGCCGGCTTAACTCACAATTAGAAGTTAAAGGGGGAGCGACCTCTCTCAATGGCCTCTTCATCGCGCACACTATTCTCTGTTCTCTAACAACGAGAGAGCGTAGAGCGTTGAAGAGACCGTTGACAAAGGTCTCAGCCCTTTCAAGCGCTATTGCCATTTATCGTTGCGCCAATTATCCTGCAACTTTTCATCATGTCAGAAAGAGACGAGCTGGGACTGTTGAGGGTCATTCCATCTGCACTCACTCCTATTCACCACTTTCATTATTATATGGGTGAGCCAACCCTGTATATAAGAGCCACGAGGCGAGGCCTCTAGGCCGATTCCTGAACCAATGAATAGAGAATGTGATGTACTCTACCTTTGTTAGAACATTCTGAGGGGATGGTATTGGCCACTAGTAGAGCCGACTAACAAGTTGCGCTGGGTGAATTCCCGGCGCAGGATAGGATCGAGCTTTGGGAAAGGATATTTGTAAGTCTCTTGTATTTGGTTGTTATGTGTCTATATTATTATTATTTTGTTCCATCCTTTTCCCTTAGTTTCTCTCGCGCATTTCATCTTTTGAATTGCGTAAGCTCGATCTCATCAGGACTTGAAAAAGTTGGTCAATACTGACTCGGTCATCGAAGTCCACTGAGGAAGTGATAAAGGGTTGAAGATGGTAGTCAGAGTGAGCAAGGTCGGATATATACGGTGGATGGGGTACAACAGTCCAGTGATAGTTTGCCTGTCGAGTCTTGATCAATCTTGTATTAGGTTGATTCATAAGTCTTGTCGCATTTTATAGAGGTGTGTTTATGCTATCACTGCTCAGTCATACGTTATCAATTACCCTGTCCGTTCTGGCAGTAAATAAGTCACTACTACTACTCTTTGAGCGTAGTAGTGAATTGTGCCTACATCGAGTCTAGTAGCTGAAATGCCTCCACCTTTCGTTCCCAGTTTTGTGCACAAACGACACTTCATGTTGTTTTTCTTTCTATCCGAGCTCAAACCACCCGATGTCCACACCCGTATGGCGGTAGTATAAAACACTAAGGCCACTAGTAAATGCACGGTGCAACGTTTGTTCAAACGCTTCGAAAAAGGTAGTACAACGTCCAAATCAGGACGGCACCCCGAGCTGGACTTGGACATGCTGGAGCAGCACGTCCACGCTGACCCCTATGCTACCACCCGTGATATGGAGACGAGTCTTGGGGTAAGCCAACCCACCATCGTTGGTTGCCTACAAGATCTCGGGGGTCCAGAATTTGGCTTGATGGTTACCCCACCTACTGTCGGTCAAGCAGAAGGACAACCGTGCGGACCAGTGTCTGAATCTAATTTCGAACGCTCGCACAACGGCTTGGATGGACGGGATCATCACTGGAGATGAAAAGTGGATACTTTACGACAACGTAATCCTACGGGCTCAGTGGGTCGATCAAGATGAGCAGTCCAATTCCATCGCCAAACCTGAACTTCACCAGAAAACGATCATGTTGTCTGTGTGGTGCGGCAAAGGCGGTGTGGTGCATTGGGAGCTGCTACCACAGGGGTCGACTATAACGGCCGCGGTATACTCTCGTCAACTACGGACCCTGAAGTTCCAGGTCCCCTCCGTTACCTGGTTGCGCGATCAAATTCTCTTCCAGCACGACAGCGCCCGACACCACGTGGCAAGGACAACCAAAAGGCCCTGTTATACTTTGGCTGGAACATCAACCCCCACCTGCCCTACTCGGCCGACTTGGCTCCTAGCGATTACAGTTTGTTTTCCGATGTGAGGCGTACTCTCGGAGGAGTACACTTCAACAATCAGCGGGAGGTCGAAATCTGGCTGACCAACTTCTTTGCCTCCTAGCAGCCGTCCTTCTGGGAGCACTGCATCAACAAGCAACCCGAACTTTGGAGGAAGTGTGTCGACGCAGACGGCGCTTACTTTGATTGATTTGCTTTTACCGAGATAAAGTTATTTTAATTTGTTTAAAGGGGCAAAATGCGACAAGACTTATGAATCAACCTAATAGTTTTCAGTTTGTCCTCTTGTGTTATATTGCTGAAAATCATTTTCAGCTTTCTTTCGGGGGGGTGGATGCGAGATGGTACAGTGTTGTAAAGATGCGTCAACCTAATATAAATAATAATAGATATTCCTTAAATTGAATGCATCGGGACAGATCAGATAAGAAAATCTTGTCTTGTCTTTTGTAAACCCTTTGTCTTCCAATAAATGATCAAACACAAAAAAATGAATTACACATGCGTGATCGCCATCAAATTCTGTCCCGTGGAGCATAGTCTTTGATCTTTGAACTTTGAACTCTGATCTTCATAGTCTTTGATCTTTTATCTTTATATAATTTGTTTCTAGTTTGTTATAAGCATTGTTATTGACCGTATAAAATACACTTGTTTATTTGGTACGAGAGTAGCCAGCCACAGCCACAATGAATTTCTTTGTTTAGAGACCGAGTCCAAGCGAGATAGCATGTAGATCAGAGAGAGCGCGAGGAGGAAAGGGGGTTAATCGATATAATACCACTTCGTTTTACCAGCCAGTAACAACGCAATTGTGCAAGTACATTTTATACGGACAATATGCCTCGATTCTAAATCAAATTTTTCAAAAATCATTAAATATCAATTTTCCATTATCGTCGTTTTTTTATTACATATATTAGAGTTAAGTTTTATGTTTTTTTTTTGTTTTCGTCATTTTGTGATTCTTTTCTTGTAATAATTATAATTATGAATGAGTAAAAGATCAAATAATATTTATAAAAAATAATAATACCTTTATTTTTTTTTAGAAAAGCAATACATAATGAATACACACATAAATCCAATAAAGATGATCCAATAAAGATGTGACAACATTTGAAACGAATAATAAATAAGTGAATAGGAGAATCGGGAAAATGGGTGGTAGGAATTGGGGAGGGAGAAGTGGGAGAAGATAAGTACCACAATTTGGTAGTAAGATTAAATAAGCAAAGGATGATGACAAAACTATTAAACATAAGAAATAAATAATACTATTACGAAAGCTTTTGACATTTTTTTTAATTCCAAGAATTAACAACATAGTTCAAAAAACGTTTAAATTTACAATAATTTTGGACAAATTGGAAAACATTTCTGCGAGAGCAGGTTCTAGTATAGGAAAATGATAATCGTATGAGAGATGAATTTTCAAATTATATGAGTTTAAAGGGAGCTGGCATACAAAAATGACGATTCTAAATAGGCAAAAAAGTTGGTTTTATGTTGAAATGCTTGAAAAATGATCAGAATTACGCATTTAAAAGTTTGAAACAACGCTCTGGTAAGAAGTCGGACTACTGTAGCCTGCTCCACACCACATGCGAGGTTTCCGACACACAGTATACCAACAAAAACCTCAAATTTCTGCAATATTTGATAGAAATATCAATACACAAAACAAAACATCCAATTTCAAGTCAAGATTTAAGGAGATATTTACATGTGACGTTTGTTGTCTTGTTGTACTTTCTCAATAAGATCAAATATATATTGTCTTTGTGGAGAACCATATTTGACTTGACTTAAAACTAAATCAATATGATAAAGGTGAAGTAGTTTCACCTTTATTATTATTCAAATCTTTCATTTATAACCTTCCTCACCTCTTTGATAACAGCACGAATCACTTTGAATTCTTTTGAGATATAATCTCTGTTTGTCATTTTGGCTTATCAATCAATATTCACATCATTCTTTTACCCATTTCTTATCTTTATTATCTTTTATTCTCCTCCTTTCCTTACTAACATTCATTTCAATCGATAATTGTAACCGATCATCAAATTATTTTATTATTTATTTAATTGTGAAGAATATAACCTTTGTAAGAGCAGATTATCCCTTCCTAAATCATCGGCGACCTACATTTCTCCCAAATTCCAAAAGCCCAGAATATTTTGCCAAATGAGAAATGCTCAAAAACCTAGAGGCTGTACAAAGGTCTACTTTCTTCGTCGGCATTTTGTAGTATCTCTCATCCATTTCCGGTATTATCCATAATAATGGATCCATACTATTATCTTATAGAATTATGTTCTTTTCTTTTTTATCTGTTTCAACTTTCCCACAACACTCACCTCTTTCTCTACCACAACCTACTTTAAAAACATTTTTTCATTACTTTTAACTCTAATCAATTGATCTTTGATCTCTCTTTCTCTACCTTCACCCTCAATTGATCTTTGATCTCTCTTTCTCTACCTTCACCCTCAATTGATCTTTGATCTCTCTTTCTCTACCTTCATCCTCAATTGATCTTTGATCTCTCTTTCTCTACCTTCACCCTTAATTGATCTTTGATATCTCTTTCTCTACCTTCACCCTTAATTGATCTTTGATCTCTCTTTCTCTACCTTCATCCTCAATTGATCTTTGATCTCTCTTTCTCTACCTTCACCCTTAATTGATCTTTGATCTCTCTTTCTCTACCTTCATCCTCAATTGATCTTTGATATCTCTTTCTCTACCTTCATCCTCAATTGATCTTTGATCTCTCTTTCTCTACCTTGATCCTCAATTGATCTTTGATCTTTCTTTCTCTACCTTGATCCTCAATTGATCTTTGATCTCTCTTTCTCTACCTTGATCCTCAATTGATCTATGATCTTTCTTTCTCTACCTTCACCCTTAATTGATCTTTGATCTCTCTTTCTCTACCTTGATCCTCAATTGATCTTTGATCTCTCTTTCTCTACCTTCACCCTTAATTGATCTTTGATCTCTCTTTCTCTACCTTCATCCTCAATTGATCTTTGATCTCTCTTTCTCTACCTTCACCCTTAATTGATCTTTGATCTCTCTTTCTCTAACTTCACACTCAATTGATCTTTGATCTCTCTTTCTCTACCTTCATCCTCAATTGATCTTTGATCTCTCTTTCTCTACCTTCACCCTTAATTGATCTTTGATCTCTCTTTCTCTACCTTCACACTCAATTGATCTTTGATCTCTCTTTCTCTACCTTCATCCTCAATTGATCTTTGATCTCTCTTTCTCTACCTTCACCCTTAATTGATCTTTGATCTCTCTTTCTCTACCTTCATCCTCAATTGATCTTTGATCTCTCTTTCTCTACCTTCACACTCAATTGATCTTTGATCTCTCTTTCTCTACCTTCATCCTCAATTGATCTTTGATCTCTCTTTCTCTACCTTCACCCTTAATTGATCTTTGATCTCTCTTTCTCTACCTTCACACTCAATTGATCTTTGATCTCTCTTTCTCTACCTTCACCCTTAATTGATCTTTGATCTCTCTTTCTCTACCTTCATCCTCAATTGATCTTTGATCTCTCTTTCTCTACCTTCATCCTCAATTGATCTTTGATCTCTCTTTCTCTACCTTCACCCTTAATTGATCTTTGATCTCTCTTTCTCTACCTTCACACTCAATTGATCTTTGATCTCTCTTTCTCAATATGATAAAGGTGAAGTAGTTTCACCATTATTAATATTCAAATCTTTCATTTATAGCCTTCCTCACCCCTTTGATAACAGCATGAATCACTTTGAATTTTTATGAAATATAATCTCTGTTTGTCGTTTTGACTTATCAATCAATAGTCGCATCATTCTTTTACCCATTTCTTATCTTTATTATGTTTTATTCTCCTCCTTTCCTTACTAACATTCATTTCAATCGAAAATTGTGACCGATCGTTTAAATATAAAGTATATTATTATTTATTTAATTGTATTTACCGTATAAAATATGCTTATATATTTGGTACAAGAGTTGCTACAATTCCTTGTCCATGTTGTCATCTTTCTAAGTCTTTATCCTATCAGCACATTGAATGCAGAGGGGGCCAAAAAAGGCGGAATCTTCTTATCCACAAGATTTATCCTTTCCTTTCTATCCTTTCTTTCTAAAGAAAAGGCAAATTATTGCGAAGTGTAAAATGAGTACGGCAAACTTCAGACGGGTTTGGTAAAAAAGTGTATTTCAGTTTCTTTTGCCCGCATAAAATTCATAATTAGCCCAATTTCGATAGGGAGGGAGAGGGGGATAGAGGGTTGGGGAAGGAGGGAGATATGGAGTATTATTCTTTTCTTACCTTTTGAATCTTACTTATTTCGTATTATTGCTCTTATTTATACAATTATTTTAATTTGAATTTATACAATTTCAGTTGAATTATGGAGTTTAAGAAACGAGAGGAATATTCGATTGATAGAAAAGGGCTTTTCTACCAAATCTCTCGCAGTTGGTAAAGGATTCATAAGAGGGTTATTATAAAGAATATTTCAGATGAATTTGTTCATCATTCTAATTTCATGCCTTTAGTCATTACATGGATGAAAGGGTTTGTTGTTCTTTTGTGTAATTTTAAAAAAACATACTGAAATTAAATTTC
>CALSFV010000195.1:0-24416 GCA_943737045.1 Parapristionchus giblindavisi
TAATTTATCTCAGTACTTTATATGGGAATTACTTACTCCACTCCACTCCACTCCACTCCACTCCACTCCACTCCACTCCACTCCACTCCACTCCACTCCACTCCACTCCACTCCACTCCACTCCACTCCACTCCACTCCACTCCACTCCACTCCACTCCACTCCACTCCACTCCACTCCACTCCACTCCACTCCACTCCACTCCACTCCACTCCACTCCACTCCACTCCACTCCACTCCACTCCACTCCACACTCCAATCTGCCACTCCAATCTGCCAAATTACAATCCTCAGTACTTTACCTCAGTAATTTATCTCAGTACTTTATCTCAGATATTTACCTCAGTACTTTACCTCAGTAATTTATCTCAGTACTTTATATGGGAATTACTTACTCCACTCCACTCCACTCCACTCCACTCCACTCCACTCCACTCCACTCCACTCCACTCCACTCCACTCCACTCCACTCCACTCCACTCCACTCCACTCCACTCCACTCCACTCCACTCCACTCCACTCCACTCCACTCCACACTCCACTCCACACTCCAATCTGCCACTCCAATCTGCCAAATTACAATCCTCAGTACTTTACCTCAGTAATTTATCTCAGTACTTTATCTCAGATATTAACCTCAGTACTTTACCTCAGTAATTTATCTCAGTACTTTATATGGGAATTACTTACTCCACTCCACTCCACTCCACTCCACTCCACTCCACTCCACTCCACTCCACTCCACTCCACTCCACTCCACTCCACTCCACTCCACTCCACTCCACTCCACTCCACTCCACTCCACTCCACTCCACTCCACTCCACTCCACTCCACTCCACTCCACTCCACTCCACTCCACTCCACTCCACTCCACTCCACTCCACTCCACTCCACTCCACTCCACTCCACTCCACTCCACTCCACTCCACTCCACTCCACTCCACTCCACTCCACTCCACTCCACTCCACTCCACTCCACTCCACTCCACTCCACTCCACTCCACTCCACTCCACTCCACTCCACTCCACTCCACTCCACTCCACTCCACTCCACTCCACTCCACTCCACTCCACTCCACTCCACTCCACTCCACTCCACTCCACTCCACTCCACTCCACTCCACTCCACTCCACTCCACTCCACTCCACTCCACTCCACTCCTCTCCACACTCCAATCTGCCACTCCAATCTGCCAAATTACAATCCTCAGTACTTTACCTCAGTAATTTATCTCAGTACTTTATCTCAGATATTTACCTCAGTACTTTACCTCAGTAATTTATCTCAGTACTTTATATGGGAATTACTTACTCCACTCCACTCCACTCCACTCCACTCCACTCCACTCCACTCCACTCCACTCCACTCCACTCCACTCCACTCCACTCCACTCCACTCCACTCCACTCCACTCCACTCCACTCCACTCCACTCCACTCCACTCCACACTCCACTCCACACTCCAATCTGCCACTCCAATCTGCCAAATTACAATCCTCAGTACTTTACCTCAGTAATTTATCTCAGTACTTTATCTCAGATATTAACCTCAGTACTTTACCTCAGTAATTTATCTCAGTACTTTATATGGGAATTACTTACTCCACTCCACTCCACTCCACTCCACTCCACTCCACTCCACTCCACTCCACTCCACTCCACTCCACTCCACTCCACTCCACTCCACTCCACTCCACTCCACTCCACTCCACTCCACTCCACTCCACTCCACTCCACTCCACTCCACTCCACTCCACTCCACTCCACTCCACTCCACTCCACTCCACTCCACTCCACTCCACTCCACTCCACTCCACTCCACTCCACTCCACTCCACTCCACTCCACTCCACTCCACTCCACTCCACTCCACTCCACTCCACTCCACTCCACTCCACTCCACTCCACTCCACTCCACTCCACTCCACTCCACTCCACTCCACTCCACTCCACTCCACTCCACTCCACTCCACTCCACTCCACTCCACTCCACTCCACTCCACTCCACTCCACTCCACTCCACTCCACTCCACTCCACTCCACTCCACTCCACTCCACTCCACTCCACTCCACTCCACTCCACTCCACTCCACTCCACTCCACTCCACTCCACTCCACTCCACTCCACTCCACTCCACTCCACTCCACTCCACTCCACTCCACTCCACTCCACTCCACTCCACTCCACTCCACTCCACTCCACTCCACTCCACTCCACTCCACTCCACTCCACTCCACTCCACTCCACTCCACTCCACTCCACTCCACTCCACTCCACTCCACTCCACTCCACTCCACTCCACTCCACTCCACTCCACTCCACTCCACTCCACTCCACTCCACTCCACTCCACTCCACTCCACTCCACTCCACTCCACTCCACTCCACTCCACTCCACTCCACTCCACTCCACTCCACTCCACTCCACTCCACTCCACTCCACTCCACTCCACTCCACTCCACTCCACTCCACTCCACTCCACTCCACTCCACTCCACTCCACTCCACTCCACTCCACTCCACTCCACTCCACTCCACTCCACTCCACTCCACTCCACTCCACTCCACTCCACTCCACTCCACTCCACTCCACTCCACTCCACTCCACTCCACTCCACTCCACTCCACTCCACTCCACTCCACTCCACTCCACTCCACTCCACTCCACCACTCCACACTCCAATCTGCCACTCCAATCTGCCACTCCAATCTGCCAAATTACAATCCTCAGTACTTTACCTCAGTAATTTATCTCAGTACTTTATCTCAGATATTTACCTCAGTACTTTACCTCAGTAATTTATCTCAGTACTTTATATGGGAATTACTTACTCCACTCCACTCCACTCCACTCCACTCCACTCCACTCCACTCCACTCCACTCCACTCCACTCCACTCCACTCCACTCCACTCCACTCCACTCCACTCCACTCCACTCCACTCCACTCCACTCCACTCCACTCCACTCCACTCCACTCCACTCCACTCCACTCCACTCCACTCCACTCCACTCCACTCCACTCCACTCCACTCCACTCCACTCCACTCCACTCCACTCCACTCCACTCCACTCCACTCCACTCCACTCCACTCCACTCCACTCCACTCCACTCCACTCCACTCCACTCCACTCCACTCCACTCCACTCCACTCCACTCCACTCCACTCCACTCCACTCCACTCCACTCCACTCCACTCCACTCCACTCCACTCCACTCCACTCCACTCCACTCCACTCCACTCCACTCCACTCCACTCCACTCCACTCCACTCCACTCCACTCCACTCCACTCCACTCCACTCCACTCCACTCCACTCCACTCCACTCCACTCCACTCCACTCCACTCCACTCCACTCCACTCCACTCCACTCCACTCCACTCCACTCCACTCCACTCCACTCCACTCCACTCCACTCCACTCCACTCCACTCCACTCCACTCCACTCCACTCCACTCCACTCCACTCCACTCCACTCCACTCCACTCCACTCCACTCCACTCCACTCCACTCCACTCCACTCCACTCCACTCCACTCCACTCCACTCCACACTCCAATCTGCCACTCCAATCTGCCACTCCAATCTGCCAAATTACAATCCTCAGTACTTTACCTCAGTAATTTATCTCAGTACTTTATCTCAGATATTTACCTCAGTACTTTACCTCAGTAATTTATCTCAGTACTTTATATGGGAATTACTTACTCCACTCCACTCCACTCCACTCCACTCCACTCCACTCCACTCCACTCCACTCCACTCCACTCCACTCCACTCCACTCCACTCCACTCCACTCCACTCCACTCCACTCCACTCCACTCCACTCCACTCCACTCCACTCCACTCCACTCCACTCCACTCCACTCCACTCCACTCCACTCCACTCCACTCCACTCCACTCCACTCCACTCCACTCCACTCCACTCCACTCCACTCCACTCCACTCCACTCCACTCCACTCCACTCCACTCCACTCCACTCCACTCCACTCCACTCCACTCCACTCCACTCCACTCCACTCCACTCCACTCCACTCCACTCCACTCCACTCCACTCCACTCCACTCCACTCCACTCCACTCCACTCCACTCCACTCCACTCCACTCCACTCCACTCCACTCCACTCCACTCCACTCCACTCCACTCCACTCCACTCCACTCCACTCCACTCCACTCCACTCCACTCCACTCCACTCCACTCCACTCCACTCCACTCCACTCCACTCCACTCCACTCCACTCCACTCCACTCCACTCCACTCCACTCCACTCCACTCCACTCCACTCCACTCCACTCCACTCCACTCCACTCCACTCCACTCCACTCCACTCCACTCCACTCCACTCCACTCCACTCCACTCCACTCCACTCCACTCCACTCCACTCCACTCCACTCCACTCCACTCCACTCCACTCCACTCCACTCCACTCCACTCCACTCCACTCCACTCCACACTCCAATCTGCCACTCCAATCTGCCACTCCAATCTGCCAAATTACAATCCTCAGTACTTTACCTCAGTAATTTATCTCAGTACTTTATCTCAGATATTTACCTCAGTACTTTACCTCAGTAATTTATCTCAGTACTTTATATGGGAATTACTTACTCCACTCCACTCCACTCCACTCCACTCCACTCCACTCCACTCCACTCCACTCCACTCCACTCCACTCCACTCCACTCCACTCCACTCCACTCCACTCCGCTCCACTCCACTCCACTCCACTCCACTCCACTCCACTCCACTCCACTCCACTCCACTCCACTCCACTCCACTCCACTCCACTCCACTCCACTCCACTCCACTCCACTCCACTCCACTCCACTCCACTCCACTCCACTCCACTCCACTCCACTCCACTCCACTCCACTCCACTCCACTCCACTCCACTCCACTCCACTCCACTCCACTCCACTCCACTCCACTCCACTCCACTCCACTCCACTCCACTCCACTCCACTCCACTCCACTCCACTCCACTCCACTCCACTCCACTCCACTCCACTCCACTCCACTCCACTCCACTCCACTCCACTCCACTCCACTCCACTCCACTCCACTCCACTCCACTCCACTCCACTCCACTCCACTCCACTCCACTCCACTCCACTCCACTCCACTCCACTCCACTCCACTCCACTCCACTCCACTCCACTCCACTCCACTCCACTCCACTCCACTCCACTCCACTCCACTCCACTCCACTCCACTCCACTCCACTCCACTCCACTCCACTCCACTCCACTCCACTCCACTCCACTCCACTCCACTCCACTCCACTCCACTCCACTCCACTCCACTCCACTCCACTCCACTCCACTCCACTCCACTCCACTCCACTCCACTCCACTCCACTCCACTCCACTCCACTCCACTCCACTCCACTCCACTCCACTCCACTCCACTCCACTCCACTCCACTCCACTCCACTCCACTCCACTCCACTCCACTCCACTCCACTCCACTCCACACTCCAATCTGCCACTCCAATCTGCCAAATTACAATCCTCAGTACTTTACCTCAGTAATTTATCTCAGTACTTTATCTCAGATATTTACCTCAGTACTTTACCTCAGTAATTTATCTCAGTACTTTATATGGGAATTACTTACTCCACTCCACTCCACTCCACTCCACTCCACTCCACTCCACTCCACTCCACTCCACTCCACTCCACTCCACTCCACTCCACTCCACTCCACTCCACTCCACTCCACTCCACTCCACTCCACCAGATATTTACCTCAGTACTTTACCTCAGTAATTTATCTCAGTACTTTATATGGGAATTACTCCACTTCACTCCACTCCACTCCACTCCACTCCACTCCACTCCACTCCACTCCACTCCACTCCACTCCACTCCACTCCACTCCACTCCACTCCACTCCACTCCACTCCACTCCACTCCACTCCACTCCACTCCACTCCACTCCACTCCACTCCACTCCACTCCACTCCACTCCACTCCACTCCACTCCACTCCACTCCACTCCACTCCACTCCACTCCACACTCCAATCTGCCACTCCAATCTGCCACTCCAATCTGCCAAATTACAATCCTCAGTACTTTACCTCAGTAATTTATCTCAGTACTTTATCTCAGATATTTACCTCAGTACTTTACCTCAGTAATTTATCTCAGTACTTTATATGGGAATTACTTACTCCACTCCACTCCACTCCACTCCACTCCACTCCACTCCACTCCACTCCACTCCACTCCACTCCACTCCACTCCACTCCACTCCACTCCACTCCACTCCACTCCACTCCACTCCACTCCACTCCACTCCACTCCACTCCACTCCACTCCACTCCACTCCACTCCACTCCACTCCACTCCACTCCACTCCACTCCACTCCACTCCACTCCACTCCACTCCACTCCACTCCACTCCACTCCACTCCACTCCACTCCACTCCACTCCACTCCACTCCACTCCACTCCACTCCACTCCACTCCACTCCACTCCACTCCACTCCACTCCACTCCACTCCACTCCACTCCACTCCACTCCACTCCACTCCACTCCACTCCACTCCACTCCACTCCACTCCACTCCACTCCACTCCACTCCACTCCACTCCACTCCACTCCACTCCACTCCACTCCACTCCACTCCACTCCACTCCACTCCACTCCACTCCACTCCACTCCACTCCACTCCACTCCACTCCACTCCACTCCACTCCACTCCACTCCACTCCACTCCACTCCACTCCACTCCACTCCACTCCACTCCACTCCACTCCACTCCACTCCACTCCACTCCACTCCACTCCACTCCACTCCACTCCACTCCACTCCACTCCACTCCACTCCACTCCACTCCACTCCACTCCACTCCACTCCACTCCACTCCACACTCCAATCTGCCACTCCAATCTGCCACTCCAATCTGCCAAATTACAATCCTCAGTACTTTACCTCAGTAATTTATCTCAGTACTTTATCTCAGATATTTACCTCAGTACTTTACCTCAGTAATTTATCTCAGTACTTTATATGGGAATTACTTACTCCACTCCACTCCACTCCACTCCACTCCACTCCACTCCACTCCACTCCACTCCACTCCACTCCACTCCACTCCACTCCACTCCACTCCACTCCACTCCACTCCACTCCACTCCACTCCACCAGATATTTACCTCAGTACTTTACCTCAGTAATTTATCTCAGTACTTTATATGGGAATTACTCCACTCCACTCCACTCCACTCCACTCCACTCCACTCCACTCCACTCCACTCCACTCCACTCCACTCCACTCCACTCCACTCCACTCCACTCCACTCCACTCCACTCCACTCCACTCCACTCCACTCCACTCCACTCCACTCCACTCCACTCCACTCCACTCCACTCCACTCCACTCCACTCCACTCCACTCCACTCCACTCCACTCCACTCCACTCCACTCCACTCCACTCCACTCCACTCCACTCCACTCCACTCCACTCCACTCCTCTCCACTCCACTCCACTCCACTCCACTCCACTCCACTCCACTCCACTCCACTCCACTCCACTCCACTCCACTCCACTCCACACTCCAATCTGCCACTCCAATCTGCCACTCCAATCTGCCAAATTACAATCCTCAGTACTTTACCTCAGTAATTTATCTCAGTACTTTATCTCAGATATTTACCTCAGTACTTTACCTCAGTAATTTATCTCAGTACTTTATATGGGAATTACTTACTCCACTCCACTCCACTCCACTCCACTCCACTCCACTCCACTCCACTCCACTCCACTCCACTCCACTCCACTCCACTCCACTCCACTCCACTCCACTCCACTCCACTCCACTCCACTCCACTCCACTCCACTCCACTCCACTCCACTCCACTCCACTCCACTCCACTCCACTCCACTCCACTCCACTCCACTCCACTCCACTCCACTCCACTCCACTCCACTCCACTCCACTCCACTCCACTCCACTCCACTCCACTCCACTCCACTCCACTCCACTCCACTCCACTCCACTCCACTCCACTCCACTCCACTCCACTCCACTCCACTCCACTCCACTCCACTCCACTCCACTCCACTCCACTCCACTCCACTCCACTCCACTCCACTCCACTCCACTCCACTCCACTCCACTCCACTCCACTCCACTCCACTCCACTCCACTCCACTCCACTCCACTCCACTCCACTCCACTCCACTCCACTCCACTCCACTCCACTCCACTCCACTCCACTCCACTCCACTCCACTCCACTCCACTCCACTCCACTCCACTCCACTCCACTCCACTCCACTCCACTCCACTCCACTCCACTCCACTCCACTCCACTCCACTCCACTCCACTCCACTCCACTCCACTCCACTCCACTCCACTCCACTCCACTCCACTCCACTCCACTCCACTCCACTCCACTCCACTCCACTCCACTCCACTCCACTCCACTCCACTCCACTCCACTCCACTCCACTCCACTCCACTCCACTCCACTCCACTCCACTCCACTCCACTCCACTCCACTCCACTCCACTCCACTCCACTCCACTCCACTCCACTCCACTCCACTCCACTCCACTCCACTCCACTCCACTCCACTCCACTCCACTCCACTGTGCGTATCGCGGTTTAAATTCTAACATTTTCAATCTTGTCATCGCATATTTGTCATGTTTTGTCTTTGTATCGTTTCAATTGTATATATAAGTTGAGCAACGTCGATAAAAGTATTGGATGTCTAAAAATCTCGCTGGAGATACCAATAGTGGTGCATCGGCTAATCAAATCGGCACCCGGCCAATAAGGAAAGCCGCGGCAGCAACCATGGCCGAGGCAGCAAAGAAAGCCCTCAATGGGGTGATCGGGAGAGTCAAGGCAATCGTCAAGGAAATCAACGAGAAGGATTACGAGGCCAATTCAACGGATACCGAGGCAGTCAAGGCGTTGAAGGAATTCTGCGAGCAGAGGCGCATCTCGTTGGAATCAACTCGAAGGCAGGTTCTTTGCGCTCTCGGAGACTGGGAAGCAGTCGTTGCAAGGATAACGGATCCTGGAGCGAAAGCAACCGCCGAGGAAGAGATTGCAGCAACAAAGGAAACGGTGGATGAACTGGTAGAGGAGATCAATTCGGTTTTACCGCACCTCGAGGAAAACCATGCAGTGTTCGTCAAGGCTCTGAAGAAAGACGCGGGAGGGCAAGAATCAAACCAATTAAGCAAAACAACTGAAGAACCGGTACCGCCCGTGGATTCCCGAGCAAACGGAACAAGTCGAACACACTTGCCGAAGATGGAACTGCCAAAGTTCAACGGAGTGGTCTCTGAGTGGAGACAGTTCCTACATATCTTCGAAGCATCAATGAAATCAGAGCAGTTGACGAATCTCGAGAAGCTGAGATACCTCATGGGATGCCTAGAGGGCAAGGCAAAGGAGGTAGTATCTGGATATGCAATCACCGAGGAAGCGTACAGTAGCGTCTTGCAAGCACTCAAGGACGAATTCGGCGACTCGGATCTAGTCAAGGTACGACTACACGCTCAGCTCCGCGGCCTCGGGAAGGCATCCGACTCTGTATCCTCCACCCACAGAGTATTGATGGAGATACAGAGGATAGTGCGCCAGCTACAACAACTCGGAGAAGATACGAATCATCCTATGATGGAGAACTCGATCATGGAGAAGCTCCCGCAATGGGTCAATAAGGAAATCTTGAAGTTCAAGAGGACATCTACATCTAACCCTACGACAGTCGACTCTATCCTGGATTTCGCTGTAGCAGAAGTGAAAGATCAAAGGACTGTTGAAGAAGTAGCCGGAGGAGGGCTCAAAGTGCGAGTGAACATGGTAAAGCAGCGCACGGCGGAGCGAGGAACGGATCGACAGCCATTTGTGGCAAGGGACAGGCAGTTCCAGCCGAAGAGAGAGCAGGGCGGTCCGTGCCACCTGTGCTGCGAGACTGGCCATCTCGCCGGGAGCTGCAATCGATACACGACACCCAAGGAGAGGAGAGCGGCGGCAGTAACGAAGAAACTCTGTTTCAAGTGTCTCAAGGAGAATCATCAGACAAGGGAATGCAGGAGGCGATTCGGATGTCGGTTCTGCAAGGAGGCTCATCACGAAGCATTATGTGAGAAACCCGCGTGGCAGAGTAGGGTGGTCAACACCGTACACAAAGGCGAGCAACAACAACAACCAACCGATCATGCTTCAGTGATCTTGCCGACGTGCAGAGCGACGATCGTCAACCTGGAAACGGGGATCAGGAAGAATGTCGCATTTCTTCTTGACACAGGAAGCGACACCTCGTTCATCAAGGAGACTACCGCAGCAGCCCTTGGATTGGAAGGTCTAAGAACTACGAAGATCAATTTGACCACATTCAATGGACAAAGGACAATGGTCGACTCAACGGAGTACATCATCGGACTGAAGGAGCGAAATGGAAACATCAAGCAAATCCTGGTGTATTCGTGCCCTGAGGTCACTCACAGGCTCCCCATCGTGAGTGAGAGTACCCTCAAGACGGAGTATGCAGAGCCGGAGATCATGCTCGGGACGGACGTCCTTTGGGAGATCATCGAGCGCGTCTTGAGGAGGACGCCGTCAGGACTGACAGTAGTACAAACCACTCTCGGAAGAGTGACTACGGGAAAGACGTCGACGGAGCACAAGGACGGAGAAGGATTCGTGCACCTGGTAATCGAGGACGAGAAGTCATTGGATGCGCTCTCTCGAGATATGTTCAAACTCGAAAGCGTTGGAATCGTCGACGACCCAGAGGAGGACGCTGATGCCCAGGCGCGGAAAATCTTCTATGAGAAGATTAGAAGCGTAAGAAGGATGATGAAGAGTGATCTACCCGTGGAAGCGAAGAGACCGGTTTTCGTGAGCCGAAACGCCCCTCTGGCCAGATTGCTCGTCTCGGACGCTCACATTCGGATGTGCCACGGAGGAATACCATCTACAGTGAGCGCACTTCGCTCTGGATACTGCGTGCCCCAACCGAAGCAACTCGCGAGAAGTGTCATCTCCAAGTGTGCAGCGTGCCGCAGAAGAAAGATCGCGAAGCCATTCCATTATCCGGATATGGGTGATCTACCAGAGGAGAGAACCCGTCGCCATCGCCCCTTCGAGAATATAGGAGTGGATTACCTCGGACCAATGGGAATGAAAGACAATGGAAAGGAGGAGAAGGTTTGGATAGCTCTTTTCTCTTGTATGGCTACAAGAGCCATTCATCTGGAACTGGTGGAGGACATCAGCGCAGCCACATTCCTTCTTGCGATGAGGAAGTTCGTCGCCAGGAGAGGAAGGCCGAAGAAGATAATCTCGGATAACGCTACAAACTTCCAGTTGGCAAGCCAATCTATCGATCTGTGGAAGGAGCTGAAGAACGATCCCGAAGTACAGGCCTACACGGCCCGCGAGTCGATCGAGTGGACATTCATCCCTCCACGAGCACCCTGGAGAGGAGCATTCTACGAACGGATGATGTCTCTGGTAAAGGAAGCAATCAAAGGATCAATCGGAAGGAGGACGATACCCAGGAAAGAAATGGAGACCCTGATTGCTGAGGTCGAGGCTGTTGTCAACTGCCGACCAATCACCACAGACGACGAAGGCGTACCACTTCGCCCAATGGACTTTCTCGTCCCGCTCGGAGAGCCAGGAGTACCATATCTCGGATCCGACGATGAAGACGATGATTACGGAGCGACGAATCGGGATCAGATAAGGAAGATGTGGATCACGACAACGCAGACACTAAACAGATTCTGGAGCAAGTGGGTGACCCTCTATCTCACGGAGCTGAGAGCACGGCAGAAGACGAGATTTCCTCAAGGAAGGAGCGTCACCAAGAGAGACCCTGTAGAGGAAGAGGTGGTACTTGTCGTGGATGAGCCACTTCCCCGCGGAGAATGGAGACTGGCAAGGATTGAGGAGCTGATTCCAGGAAAGGATGGAGCAATCAGAACCGCTCGAATAAGAATGGCGAACGGAAGAACGACGACTCGAGGAGTGAATCATCTTATCCCACTGGAACAAGCAATCCTAGACGATGAGGAGAGCCAATTGAATGAGAGGAACGAAGCCGAGCAAGGCAACAACGAGAAGGAGGAAAGTACCATCTCACAAGAACAGAAGGAAGACAGCTCTCGCTCGGTCGAAGAAGTAGATCGCGTCCATGGAGACAATGCGGAGACGACTCAGAAGAGAAGGAAGAAGAAGAAAGCACAAGAGGATAAGGTCCAAGGTGGGCATAAGTACAACCTTCGGCCAAGGAACATCCTGACTCTTCTCACCATAAGTATGATGCTGATGGGAGCAGCGGAGGCTAGGAATTGTCAAGGAAACAAGCAACCAGCCGGAGCAAGAATCGAACATATTGAGAGCTGCACACCATCAGGACTGGTCGTCTACCGGAGAAGCGACGAGACGATGTGTTACACGATGACGAACTGCAAGTCAAAGCGGCAGGTTCTCCAGGAGCCTACGAACGCCGGAGATGAACCATGCGGACCAGTATGCAAATGCCCCAAATGGTCAACCGGATGTTCATTCTATCGAGGACCGTACACCGCGAACTCAACAGAGGTGAACAAGGACACTCGGAAGCTGCTTGAGGATCTCGGAGTGAGAGCATGCAGCTGGGGAAAGCCGAAGGATGGATGCCGCAAGGAACCAACCAAGACGGACGCATACCAAGTAGAGCTCTACGATGGCTCCAGGCACCATGTGAGTGACTTGAAGATGCGGATGCACAAGGTAATGGACTTCTGGTGTATCGGAGGACCAAGGAGAAGCGGAACGCCAGATTACTGCAAGAACAGCACGTGTGATGAAAATCCAAATGGATTCTGCACCATCCCCCGAATGGAAATGACGTTCCTGCAATCCCAAGAAGGATCGGTTGCCATCAAGGCTTGGGGACTCGTACGAGTACGATACTACGAGTTCGAGAGAGAACGCAAGGAAGGCGGAAGATCCGAGGAAGCCGTTGATGAACGCTCACAGAAGCAAAAGGACGAGGAGGTAGAGGTCAGAAGGAACAACGAGCACAAAGAAGCTCAGGAGAAGCCAAGGAATGGCACAAGAAGACCCTCTCGTGGACGAAAGGAAGACTCGAAGGAGGAAGAAACCAATCCAATCATGAAGTATGTTCCCAAGTGGAATGGTGAATGTGGTATGGTGGATCTTCTCAATCTTGAATGCTGGACATGGTGGAGGTGCGCAATTGCGGTAGTCGTTATCTATCTAGCCCTATTCGCCCTCGCGATCATACTCAAGTTTCTGAGTCTACTCACTGAGACCGTATCCTGCATCAATATGGTCTGTTGCTTCACGGTTCGAACGCTCATGTCAACCCTGAAATGGACACGAGGAAAGGCGAGGACAGCTGCCCGTCGGTATCCAAAGAAGGCAGTCATCTTCATCGTAGCACTGATTGGAAGTACAAGTGCATGTGACAGAACGCTCTCGATCACAGCGAAGCAACACGAGTGTGCAATCACAGAAGAAGGGAGGATGTCATGCAAGATCAATCAAGTGATGGAAGTGGATGGAATTCGACCAGGAGCAACGGTATGCATTTTCTTCGAGACGCCGGAGGGTGCACTCTCGTCGGAGGTGAAGAAGATAAGGTTGAAGAAGGCGATCGTGCAGTGCACAGCTGAGGAGACTCTCTTCTACACCAAAGCGCACAAGACTACTGTAGCCTCAATGAAGAGATGCCCGGAGAGTGGATCGTGCAGAGACCTCAAATGCGCGATGATCGGACCTCAGGAGAGAATTCCCGAACTTGGAACCGCCGCAGACTATCCAGGTCACACCTATTGCCGAGAATCTTGTGGGTGCTGGGCTTGTGGATGTTTCCTGTGCACTCCTGGATGCTTGTTCTACCGTGTTCATGCGATCCCAACCGAAGAACCGTGGTCAACCGTGTCCGTCTGTCAACAAGAAGTCGCGGAAGTCGAACTGGAGGTGAAACAGGGAGAGTCGGAGGCAATTGACGTGATTCTACAGAATAAGGAGCAAATTCGAGCTGAGCAATTGACCGTAGCAATCAAGTCAATCGAAGAGCAACCAACTCTTCACGGAACAAAAATCGTCAGAACAGAAGGATATACGGCGATAGTCAATGAGGACCAAGTACGAGAAATCCGGAACCTGGAATGCCCGACTACTAACTTCTCCACGTGTCACCTGAAAGAGACGACTTGTCAATGCGAAGCATTCCAAGAACTAGCCAGCTGCAGCTGTTCACCGATGAACCTGCCGGAGATTCGATTGGAGAGGACACTGCCGAGGACATCATATGGAACAAGATGGGAAGAAAGCAAGGGACGAATTGTAGCCGTATCGTCGGAAAGTTCAGTATCGTTGCTGGTAATGGCCCAGGAAGAGCTAGTGACAGCCTTCCACGAGGAACGATGCGACTTCAAGGTGAAGACTCTCACAGGATGTGCTGGATGTTCGGAAGGCGCATTGCTAAACTACAGCTGCAAGAGCCATCACACTCAGTTGGCAACTGTCGCATGCCCATCCAGTAAGCCGATCAAGCTAGAGTGCGGAAAGGAAGAGGAAAAGACCGCAATTATGTTCTTCGAAGAGGAGAGAATAGAGGAATCATGTGGAGTCATGTGCGGTGGAATGTCTGAAGAAGCCGTGTTGAAAGGATTTCTGAAAAGGAAGCAGCTAATCATCCAGGACAGATCCATGGTGGGCCAATCTATCCCTTCGGCTCCTGCAGCACTCTCTATGTCATTCCCAGACTTCCCTATCTATTCGTTTCTTTCAATTTTAATAACAATTGTAGTTTTCTTTGTTTTCTTGGGAGTGTGCGTATCGCGGTTTAAATTCTAACATTTATATCTATTTGTCATCGCATATTTGTAATGTTTTGTCTTTTAGTTTTCTCATATTTCATCTTAACATTTTCAATCTTGTCATCGCATATTTGTCATGTTTTGTCTTTGTATCGTTTCAATTGTATATATAAGTTGAGCAACGTCGATAAAAGTATTGGATGTCTAAAAATCTCGCTGGAGATACCAATACCACTCCACTCCACTCCACTCCACTCCACTCCACTCCACTCCACTCCACTCCACTCCACTCCACTCCACTCCACTCCACTCCACTCCACTCCACTCCACTCCACTCCACTCCACTCCACTCCACACTCCACTCCACACTCCAATCTGCCACTCCAATCTGCCAAATTACAATCCTCAGTACTTTACCTCAGTAATTTATCTCAGTACTTTATCTCAGATATTTACCTCAGTACTTTACCTCAGTAATTTATCTCAGTACTTTATATGGGAATTACTTACTCCACTCCACTCCACTCCACTCCACTCCACTCCACTCCACTCCACTCCACTCCACTCCACTCCACTCCACTCCACTCCACTCCACTCCACTCCACTCCACTCCACTCCACTCCACTCCACTCCACTCCACTCCACTCCACTCCACTCCACTCCACTCCACTCCACTCCACTCCACTCCACTCCACTCCACTCCACTCCACTCCACTCCACTCCACTCCACTCCACTCCACTCCACTCCACTCCACTCCACTCCACTCCACTCCACTCCACTCCACTCCACTCCACTCCACTCCACTCCACTCCACTCCACTCCACTCCACTCCACTCCACTCCACTCCACTCCACTCCACTCCACTCCACTCCACTCCACTCCACTCCACTCCACTCCACTCCACTCCACACTCCAATCTGCCACTCCAATCTGCCAAATTACAATCCTCAGTACTTTACCTCAGTAATTTATCTCAGTACTTTATCTCAGATATTTACCTCAGTACTTTACCTCAGTAATTTATCTCAGTACTTTATATGGGAATTACTCACTCCACTCCACTCCACTCCACTCCACTCCACTCCACTCCACTCCACTCCACTCCACTCCACTCCACTCCACTCCACACTCCAATCTGCCACTCCAATCTGCCAAATTACAATCCTCAGTACTTTACCTCAGTAATTTATCTCAGTACTTTATCTCAGATATTTACCTCAGTACTTTACCTCAGTAATTTATCTCAGTACTTTATATGGGAATTACTTACTCCACTCCACTCCACTCCACTCCACTCCACTCCACTCCACTCCACTCCACTCCACTCCACTCCACTCCACTCCACTCCACTCCACACTCCAATCTGCCACTCCAATCTGCCAAATTACAATCCTCAGTACTTTACCTCAGTAATTTATCTCAGTACTTTATCTCAGATATTTACCTCAGTACTTTACCTCAGTAATTTATCTCAGTACTTTATATGGGAATTACTCACTCCACTCCACTCCACTCCACTCCACTCCACTCCACTCCACTCCACTCCACTCCACTCCACTCCACTCCACTCCACTCCACACTCCAATCTGCCACTCCAATCTGCCAAATTACAATCCTCAGTACTTTACCTCAGTAATTTATCTCAGTACTTTATCTCAGATATTTACCTCAGTACTTTACCTCAGTAATTTATCTCAGTACTTTATATGGGAATTACTTACTCCACTCCACTCCACTCCACTCCACTCCACTCCACTCCACTCCACTCCACTCCACTCCACTCCACTCCACTCCACTCCACTCCACTCCACTCCACTCCACTCCACTCCACTCCACTCCACTCCACTCCACTCCACTCCACTCCACTCCACTCCACTCCACTCCACTCCACTCCACTCCACTCCACTCCACTCCACTCCACTCCACTCCACTCCACTCCACTCCACACTCCACTCCACACTCCACTCCACACTCCACTCCACACTCCACTCCACACTCCAATCTGCCACTCCAATCTGCCACTCCAATCTGCCACTCCAATCTGCCACTCCAATCTGCCAAATTACAATCCTCAGTACTTTACCTCAGTAATTTATCTCAGTACTTTATCTCAGATATTTACCTCAGTACTTTACCTCAGTAATTTATCTCAGTACTTTATATGGGAATTACTCCACTCCACTCCACTCCACTCCACTCCACTCCACTCCACTCCACTCCACTCCACTCCACTCCACTCCACTCCACTCCACTCCACTCCACTCCACTCCACTCCACTCCACTCCACTCCACTCCACTCCACTCCACTCCACTCCACTCCACTCCACTCCACTCCACTCCACTCCACTCCACACTCCACTCCACTCCACTCCACTCCACTCCACTCCACTCCACTCCACTCCACTCCACTCCACTCCACTCCACTCCACTCCACTCCACTCCACTCCACTCCACTCCACTCCACTCCACTCCACTCCACTCCACTCCACTCCACTCCACTCCACTCCACTCCACTCCACTCCACTCCACTCCACTCCACTCCACTCCACTCCACTCCACTCCACTCCACTCCACTCCACTCCACTCCACTCCACTCCACTCCACTCCACTCCACTCCACTCCACTCCACTCGACTCCACTCGACTCACCTCCACTCCACTCCACTCCACTCCACTCCACTCCACTCCACTCCACTCCACTCCACTCCACTCCACTCCACTCCACTCCACTCCACTCCACTCCACTCCACTCCACTCCACTCCACTCCACTCCACTCCACTCCACTCCACTCCACTCCACTCCACTCCACTCCACTCCACTCCACTCCACTCCACTCCACTCCACTCCACTCCACTCCACTCCACTCCACTCCACTCCACTCCACTCCACTCCACTCCACTCCACACTCCAATCTGCCACTCCAATCTGCCAAATTACAATCCTCAGTACTTTACCTCAGTAATTTATCTCAGTACTTTATCTCAGATATTTACCTCAGTACTTTACCTCAGTAATTTATCTCAGTACTTTATATGGGAATTACTTACTCCACTCCACTCCACTCCACTCCACTCCACTCCACTCCACTCCACTCCACTCCACTCCACACTCCACTCCACACTCCACTCCACACTCCAATCTGCCACTCCAATCTGCCACTCCAATCTGCCACTCCAATCTGCCAAATTACAATCCTCAGTACTTTACCTCAGTAATTTATCTCAGTACTTTATCTCAGATATTTACCTCAGTACTTTACCTCAGTAATTTATCTCAGTACTTTATATGGGAATTACTCCACTCCACTCCACTCCACTCCACTCCACTCCACTCCACTCCACTCCACTCCACTCCACTCCACTCCACTCCACTCCACTCCACTCCACTCCACTCCACTCCACTCCACTCCACTCCACTCCACTCCACTCCACTCCACTCCACTCCACTCCACTCCACTCCACTCCACTCCACTCCACTCCACTCCACTCCACTCCACTCCACTCCACTCCACTCCACTCCACTCCACTCCACTCCACTCCACTCCACTCCACTCCACTCCACTCCACTCCACTCCACTCCACTCCACTCCACTCCACTCCACTCCACTCCACTCCACTCCACTCCACTCCACTCCACTCCACTCCACTCCACTCCACTCCACTCCACTCCACTCCACTCCACTCCACTCCACTCCACTCCACTCCACTCCACTCCACTCCACTCCACTCCACTCCACTCCACTCCACTCCACTCCACTCCACTCCACTCCACTCCACTCCACTCCACTCCACTCCACTCCACTCCACTCCACTCCACTCCACTCCACTCCACTCCACTCCACTCCACTCCACTCCACTCCACTCCACTCCACTCCACTCCACTCCACTCCACTCCACTCCACTCCACTCCACTCCACTCCACTCCACTCCACTCCACTCCACTCCACACTCCACTCCACACTCCACTCCACACTCCACTCCACACTCCACTCCACACTCCACTCCACACTCCAATCTGCCACTCCAATCTGCCACTCCAATCTGCCACTCCAATCTGCCACTCCAATCTGCCAAATTACAATCCTCAGTACTTTACCTCAGTAATTTATCTCAGTACTTTATCTCAGATATTTACCTCAGTACTTTACCTCAGTAATTTATCTCAGTACTTTATATGGGAATTACTCCACTCCACTCCACTCCACTCCACTCCACTCCACTCCACTCCACTCCACTCCACTCCACTCCACTCCACTCCACTCCACTCCACTCCACTCCACTCCACTCCACTCCACTCCACTCCACTCCACTCCACTCCACTCCACTCCACTCCACTCCACTCCACTCCACTCCACTCCACTCCACTCCACTCCACTCCACTCCACCACTCCACTCCACTCCACTCCACTCCACTCCACTCCACTCCACTCCACTCCACTCCACTCCACTCCACTCCACTCCACTCCACTCCACTCCACTCCACTCCACTCCACTCCACTCCACTCCACTCCACTCCACTCCACTCCACTCCACTCCACTCCACTCCACTCCACTCCACTCCACTCCACTCCACTCCACTCCACTCCACTCCACTCCACTCCACTCCACTCCACTCCACTCCACTCCACTCCACTCCACTCCACTCCACTCCACTCCACTCCACTCCACTCCACTCCACTCCACTCCACTCCACTCCACTCCACTCCACTCCACTCCACTCCACTCCACTCCACTCCACTCCACTCCACTCCACTCCACTCCACTCCACTCCACTCCACTCCACTCCACTCCACTCCACTCCACTCCACTCCACTCCACTCCACTCCACTCCACTCCACTCCACTCCACTCCACTCCACTCCACACTCCACTCCACACTCCACTCCACACTCCAATCTGCCACTCCAATCTGCCACTCCAATCTGCCACTCCAATCTGCCACTCCAATCTGCCACTCCAATCTGCCACTCCAATCTGCCAAATTACAATCCTCAGTACTTTACCTCAGTAATTTATCTCAGTACTTTATCTCAGATATTTACCTCAGTACTTTACCTCAGTAATTTATCTCAGTACTTTATATGGGAATTACTCCACTCCACTCCACTCCACTCCACTCCACTCCACTCCACTCCACTCCACTCCACTCCACTCCACTCCACTCCACTCCACTCCACTCCACTCCACTCCACTCCACTCCACTCCACTCCACTCCACTCCACTCCACTCCACTCCACTCCACTCCACTCCACTCCACTCCACTCCACTCCACTCCACTCCACTCCACTCCACTCCACTCCACTCCACTCCACTCCACTCCACTCCACTCCACTCCACTCCACTCCACTCCACTCCACTCCACTCCACTCCACTCCACTCCACTCCACTCCACTCCACTCCACTCCACTCCACTCCACTCCACTCCACTCCACTCCACTCCACTCCACTCCACTCCACTCCACTCCACTCCACTCCACTCCACTCCACTCCACTCCACTCCACTCCACTCCACTCCACTCCACTCCACTCCACTCCACTCCACTCCACTCCACTCCACTCCACTCCACTCCACTCCACTCCACTCCACTCCACTCCACTCCACTCCACTCCACTCCACTCCACTCCACTCCACTCCACTCCACTCCACTCCACTCCACTCCACTCCACTCCACTCCACTCCACTCCACTCCACTCCACTCCACTCCACTCCACTCCACTCCACTCCACTCCACTCCACTCCACTCCACTCCACTCCACTCCACTCCACTCCACTCCACTCCACTCCACTCCACTCCACTCCACTCCACTCCACTCCACTCCACTCCACTCCACTCCACTCCACTCCACTCCACTCCACTCCACTCCACTCCACTCCACTCCACTCCACTCCACTCCACTCCACTCCACTCCACTCCACTCCACTCCACTCCACTCCACTCCACTCCACTCCACTCCACTCCACTCCACTCCACTCCACTCCACTCCACTCCACTCCACTCCACTCCACTCCACTCCACTCCACTCCACTCCACTCCACACTCCACTCCACACTCCACTCCACACTCCACTCCACACTCCACTCCACACTCCAATCTGCCACTCCAATCTGCCACTCCAATCTGCCACTCCAATCTGCCACTCCAATCTGCCACTCCAATCTGCCAAATTACAATCCTCAGTACTTTACCTCAGTAATTTATCTCAGTACTTTATCTCAGATATTTACCTCAGTACTTTACCTCAGTAATTTATCTCAGTACTTTATATGGGAATTACTCCACTCCACTCCACTCCACTCCACTCCACTCCACTCCACTCCACTCCACTCCACTCCACTCCACTCCACTCCACTCCACTCCACTCCACTCCACTCCACTCCACTCCACTCCACTCCACTCCACTCCACTCCACTCCACTCCACTCCACTCCACTCCACTCCACTCCACTCCACTCCACTCCACTCCACTCCACTCCACTCCACTCCACTCCACTCCACTCCACTCCACTCCACTCCACTCCACTCCACTCCACTCCACTCCACTCCACTCCACTCCACTCCACTCCACTCCACTCCACTCCACTCCACTCCACTCCACTCCACTCCACTCCACTCCACTCCACTCCACTCCACTCCACTCCACTCCACTCCACTCCACTCCACTCCACTCCACTCCACTCCACTCCACTCCACTCCACTCCACTCCACTCCACTCCACTCCACTCCACTCCACTCCACTCCACTCCACTCCACTCCACTCCACTCCACTCCACTCCACTCCACTCCACTCCACTCCACTCCACTCCACTCCACTCCACTCCACTCCACTCCACTCCACTCCACTCCACTCCACTCCACTCCACTCCACTCCACTCCACTCCACTCCACTCCACTCCACTCCACTCCACTCCACTCCACTCCACTCCACTCCACTCCACTCCACTCCACTCCACTCCACTCCACTCCACTCCACTCCACTCCACTCCACTCCACTCCACTCCACTCCACTCCACTCCACTCCACTCCACTCCACTCCACTCCACTCCACTCCACTCCACTCCACTCCACTCCACTCCACTCCACTCCACTCCACTCCACTCCACTCCACTCCACTCCACTCCACTCCACTCCACTCCACTCCACTCCACTCCACTCCACTCCACTCCACTCCACTCCACTCCACTCCACTCCACTCCACTCCACTCCACTCCACTCCACTCCACTCCACTCCACTCCACTCCACTCCACTCCACTCCACTCCACTCCACTCCACTCCACTCCACTCCACTCCACTCCACTCCACTCCACTCCACTCCACTCCACTCCACTCCACTCCACTCCACTCCACTCCACTCCACTCCACTCCACTCCACTCCACTCCACTCCACTCCACTCCACTCCACTCCACTCCACTCCACTCCACTCCACTCCACTCCACTCCACTCCACTCCACTCCACTCCACTCCACTCCACTCCACTCCACTCCACTCCACTCCACTCCACTCCACTCCACTCCACTCCACTCCACTCCACTCCACTCCACTCCACTCCACTCCACTCCACTCCACTCCACTCCACTCCACTCCACTCCACTCCACTCCACTCCACTCCACTCCACTCCACTCCACTCCACTCCACTCCACTCCACTCCACTCCACTCCACTCCACTCCACTCCACTCCACTCCACTCCACTCCACTCCACTCCACTCCACTCCACTCCACTCCACTCCACTCCACTCCACTCGACTCCACTCCACTCGACTCACCTCCACTCCACTCCACTCCACTCCACTCCACTCCACTCCACTCCACTCCACTCCACTCCACTCCACTCCACTCCACTCCACTCCACTCCACTCCACTCCACCACTCCACTCCACTCCACTCCACTCCACTCCACTCCACTCCACTCCACTCCACTCCACTCCACTCCACACTCCAATCTGCCACTCCAATCTGCCAAATTACAATCCTCAGTACTTTACCTCAGTAATTTATCTCAGTACTTTATCTCAGATATTTACCTCAGTACTTTACCTCAGTAATTTATCTCAGTACTTTATATGGGAATTACTTACTCCACTCCACTCCACTCCACTCCACTCCACTCCACTCCACTCCACTCCACTCCACTCCACTCCACTCCACTCCACTCCACTCCACTCCACTCCACTCCACTCCACTCCACTCCACTCCACTCCACTCCACTCCACTCCACTCCACTCCACTCCACACTCCACTCCACACTCCAATCTGCCACTCCAATCTGCCAAATTACAATCCTCAGTACTTTACCTCAGTAATTTATCTCAGTACTTTATCTCAGATATTTACCTCAGTACTTTACCTCAGTAATTTATCTCAGTACTTTATATGGGAATTACTTACTCCACTCCACTCCACTCCACTCCACTCCACTCCACTCCACTCCACTCCACTCCACTCCACTCCACTCCACTCCACTCCACTCCACTCCACTCCACTCCACTCCACTCCACTCCACTCCACTCCACTCCACTCCACTCCACTCCACTCCACTCCACTCCACTCCACTCCACTCCACTCCACTCCACTCCACTCCACTCCACTCCACTCCACTCCACTCCACTCCACTCCACTCCACTCCACTCCACTCCACTCCACTCCACTCCACTCCACTCCACTCCACTCCACTCCACTCCACTCCACTCCACTCCACTCCACTCCACTCCACTCCACTCCACTCCACTCCACTCCACTCCACTCCACTCCACTCCACTCCACTCCACTCCACTCCACTCCACTCCACTCCACTCCACTCCACTCCACTCCACTCCACTCCACTCCACTCCACTCCACTCCACTCCACTCCACTCCACTCCACTCCACTCCACTCCACTCCACTCCACTCCACTCCACTCCACTCCACTCCACTCCACTCCACTCCACTCCACTCCACTCCACTCCACTCCACTCCACTCCACTCCACTCCACTCCACTCCACTCCACTCCACTCCACTCCACTCCACTCCACTCCACTCCACTCCACTCCACTCCACTCCACTCCACTCCACTCCACTCCACTCCACTCCACTCCACTCCACTCCACTCCACTCCACTCCACTCCACTCCACTCCACTCCACTCCACTCCACTCCACTCCACTCCACTCCACTCCACTCCACTCCACTCCACTCCACTCCACTCCACTCCACTCCACTCCACTCCACTCCACTCCACTCCACTCCACTCCACTCCACTCCACTCCACTCCACTCCACTCCACTCCACTCCACTCCACTCCACTCCACTCCACTCCACTCCACTCCACTCCACTCCACTCCACTCCACTCCACTCCACTCCACTCCACTCCACTCCACTCCACTCCACTCCACTCCACTCCACTCCACTCCACTCCACTCCACTCCACTCCACTCCACTCCACTCCACTCCACTCCACTCCACTCCACTCCACTCCACTCCACTCCACTCCACTCCACTCCACTCCACTCCACTCCACTCCACTCCACACTCCAATCTGCCACTCCAATCTGCCAAATTACAATCCTCAGTACTTTACCTCAGTAATTTATCTCAGTACTTTATCTCAGATATTTACCTC
>CALSFV010000196.1:0-23317 GCA_943737045.1 Parapristionchus giblindavisi
AGGAGGAGCTAAATTGATAAGATTTGGAAAGAGATCAAGTCAACCAAATATTGAGGTATCTATTATAAAATACAGTCTGCTACTTTTGTTCATCCGTCCCGTCCATTTACATCTTTTATTATCTCTGCGTATGAATATTTTTCGATTCTCAAAATTGTCCTGGAACACGAATTCCATTGTTTCTAAAAAGTAATTTAAACACAAACCACAGTGGCCTGGATAGGTGTCTAAAATGGATGGGTTTTCGCGAATCGCGATACCTTTTCTGTTCATATTTTACAATATTAAATCTAATGTGCGTGCAAACTTTTATTTGTTCATTATTAGTTATTCATTTATTGATATCATTGACACTTACAATTAAGATTTTGAGTATTTATTCATAAGTAGAGGAAAGAAATGAACGGATTATGAACAAAACCCGATAGACTGTACTGTATCATATTATTATATCTATTTTATCATTAGTATTATGTATATTTATATTTTAATTTATTTACGTTTCAATTTTGAATTCTATCCCATTCTGTATATGGATATGGTGCAAAATCTATGAGAGAAGACTAAATGAAAAGATAATTAAATTGTTTCTAATTCTTTTCTTCATTCATTTAATCTCATTCTATTCTTTCTCTTCAAATGTTCTTTTACAATGAATTCTAATGAAACCATCCCTCACCCATTTCATTATCGAATAAATCAATCAATATATTCTCCATTCAATCATTATATTCTATTATATTCTCAATTCAATCAATACATTCTCTTACCGTAATCTTTTCTTCTCAGGACGATTACTCCCAATATAATGATGATTCGTTATCGCCGATCAAGAGAGGTGGACCAAAGGTTAATCTCAAAGAATCAATTCAATAATGATCTTTGATCTCTTATAGGTTATTCGATTTGGTTAATCTCAATGAATGAATCAATATCATGAATCAATCAATAAATGGATATAATACCATAATCCATAATCATTCCATCTTCTTCTACTTAAAAGTGATAAAAGATTGTAGAAGTTTTGTATATCATGTGTATTCAATTACAACAAATGAGTTAATAATCAGAATATGATAGATTATATTGATTATTCAATATAAATAGTAACATTTTGTGTTCATCATTGAATATAGTATATTCCTCTTTATTCTCTCTTTCTTTATGGTAGTCTTTTGGAATGGAAAATAAGATTTGAATATGTTAAAATGGATGAAAAGAAGTTGATTGAACATCTACAAAAAATACAATGATTTCATTCTATTCTATTTATTCATTATTTGATGTCACTTTTAGTCTGTGGAAATGTCATGGAATCTATTATAAGAAGATCAGAAGTGATCGATGATTATGAAAATATTGAAGGAGAGGGAGAGGATATATAGAAGGGGGGGAGAGGAGTCCTAAAGGGAGAAGGTGTAGGTGGAGAGAGGAAGTCATTGAATTAACAAAAAGATATACCATTTCCTCGTCATATCTACTCAAATTACTTCATTTGAAGAGAATAATCATTTCATTCAATTAAATACAATATGAATCTATCAATTGTTCAATGAATCCTTCTCTTCTCTTCTTTCATCTGACATCATATCTTCTATAAATTGAGATTGAATGTAATATCAACTTTATATGAGTAATGTCTCTCCATGATTGGTTGCGACATTAACTCTACCAGATTAACCAATCAACTCCCCCACTCTCTCCCTCTTGGACTCTCTCCCTCTCCCTCTTGGACTATCTCTCCCTGTGTCACTTAGATTATACTTTCTCCTTCTTCTTCTCTACCGTGACTAATATATTTTCGTATATGTTGCATACGAAAGTAAATATAGAATAAGTTTATAAAATAAGAAGAGAAGTACAGTAATGAATGAAGTGAATGGGGTCATTACGGGGACATAACTATGACAAACAAAGATAACATTCAAAGTAACAAAGATAATATTAAACGATAGATTATTCAGACTTTCTATTAACATCAAACATATTTATTCTTCCTTCAATCAATTTAACTAATCTACAGTATGAATCTTCTTCCAATTGCCATAATTCAAGTATACTTCTCATCTAAAACAACAATTCATATAGATATGTGTTTGATATAAGATTACTATATGACAATCTATATGATTATATTCAATTAGTATCTCATAATATTAAAGTAGTCTCATAACTCAATGTCAATCATATGATGATGGACCATCTATACAGTCATTCATAATATCCACTCATTCATTCATTCTATTTCAATATATCAAATGACATATAAATGCAATCATTTTCATTAATTACAACTAATACATAATAGACTACATATAAATATATTTAGATGACGTTCTCTCTATAACCTTATACCATAGTATATCTTTTCATTTCCATATGAACTAAGACTCCATAGGTCTAGTGACTATATAGATTTTCACTACTGCACATAGATATGTCAGTTGAATCAATCAATAATCTTAATAATTCAATGACTACAAACTACATTTCATACACATCTTTCATTTCCATTTTATCCAAATTCTTCTTCTATTCTTCCATTAGTAGAAATTGACAATTCACTATCATATTTCCTCTAATGAATTGAAGATGAAGAAGAGGAACCAATAGGTCAAATACATATATGTACAAAGTGATGAAGAAAGGGAGAGGGAGAGGGTTGGAGAAGGAGAGGTGCAAATGCTAAAAGGTATATGGGAGACCCAAATTGTGGTGGCATTTTCAATTGAATAGAGTAGTAACAGTGCATGTAAATGATAAAAGACTCTCTCCTACCTCTCCCTCTACCTTTCCCTCTCCCTCTCCCTCTCCCTCTCCCTCTCCCTCTCCCTCTCCCTCTCCCTCTCCCCTCTCTTTTTTCATCATTCTCTTTATTCATTTACGTAATAGGATATGAAATTGAAGATGAAAGATCTTTGACATTTAAGATTGAATTACTAATAAATAATCATCGATCAATAAAGAGAACACTCATTCCTATTTATACCGTATACCTCTCATTTTCCATTCAAGACAACTATTGTAATGATATACCTCATTGGAAAGTGTTTGATTAGGGAAGAAATCTGCCTCCAATTCATCACTCAACATACATACACTACAAAGGAATCAATCAATCAACCAGTCAATGAATCAATCAATAATCTTACATTCTCCATAATCCCAATACAATACATCGTGTTTCCTTCTTATTCCATCCATTAATAGAATGAGATTCTAATTTGAAAGATGAAATAATCGATCGAATTTCATCCAATCGAGAAGATCGAACACATAAATGAGATTCTAATGAATGATGACTGAAATGATTCATCTATTGTAGAGATAGACTATTGAATAGATGAATATCGTTTAGTGTTCAATAGAGTGGAAAGAGGAAATACTTCCCCTTCTTTCTCTCTTAGGACTCCTTACTATTACTATCACAAATAGTTCATTATTTCACACTCATAATGTACCCCTTTGTCCTTTTCAAAACAGATACAACAAGAAGAGGAAAAGAAGAAAGAAAAGAGGGGGTTGAGGACTTTACAAAGTAATCTATGTCATTTCATCGTTCTAGGAAGAGGGAGAGGGAGAGGAAGAGGGAGATTGAGAGGGAGAGGGAGAGGGTAAGGAAGAGGAAGAGGGAGAAGAGGTGAGAATGACTATGATTGTGATGATTTCCTTTTGACTTTCCACTAGAATAGATGATGAATGAATATGAGAGAATAGAATACAATGACTACTATACAATTATATATATATAGTCTATGGTCTTAGAGGAAAGAAAACCATTATGTATCATTCATGGACACAAATGTTAATACAAGTCAGGGAACATTTTATGAAAGTTCATTTTCATTTTTCAGAATATATATAGCGACTGAACCCTAATGGGAAAAAGATAATCGATTGATCTATTCTATCATTTAATAAATATATCAATCAAACTAACCATCCTTTAATCGATATCATCATAATCTCAATTCTTCTCTTCGCTACATTTAGTCCATCTAATAGAGGTATTTGAGTATCTTCTTCCTTTAAGAGATCAAAGATCAAAGATCATTTGAAAAGATTGGAGTAATCTAATTTGGAGTGAAATTGGTCTAATTGTACACATCTGACATTTCATTCATTGAATATTCTCATATATAATTCATTCATTTTCTAGTCTATCAACAACTTTTCATCTTTCATTTCATTCCATTACAAAATATGAAATATATCTAAAAGAATAATATGGAGGGGTTCATTGTTCATACTTTAATAGGACATACAAATATTTTAATATAAATGAAAATAAAGGATAAAGATACAGCTTCTAATTGATCTGCTTTATCTCCTGCATAGAATCTTCGAAGTATTCGATCTATTTCATTTACAGGTCTTCTTCCTCCTAATTTGATTGATTCTGTTGTACGACGATTCACCCAATCACTTAAAACATATATTGTAACAGATACTGAAACTGATTGCTAGGTAAATCGTTTGCTTCCCCCTAGTCACCCTCCTAGTATTCTCTCACTGCGTCTCCAACATGTGCGCGCGTGGCGCAGTGGTTAGTGTCTCTGACTAGCACCCGAAAGGTTGTTGGTTCGATTCCTCTCCACTACAAACTAAACTCCGTGACGAACAAAATTAGATGACGAGTCCTAATGCGTCCATTCACCCATGAGGAAACCGAGGCATTTGTCTGAGAGCATTTTTGCTAATTTTTTAAAGAAATTAAAAACAAATGAACAATCTTCCATATTCCAGAAAATGATAAATGTATACATGAATAGATTAGCAGCAATCTCCCAATGTTTAGTGAATGGAACAGTTTCATGAGGTAATTCTTCCATTTCTTCAACATTTAATCCATTCATTGGTTCTTCTTCCATTCCAATAATTCCATTATCTCCTTCTTCTTTCATCAATTTTTTCTCCATCTGTAATCAATGGAAACATTTTCATTAATTTAAAATTATTCTCACATTTATGCTAAAACCTAGTCATTTTTCACACTTTTTCTTTATATGGCAATTTTTGTATCATTCTCTCTGACAGAGATTGTGTGATGATACTAGCGTTGACAAAAGATCCTAAGATATAGTAACCATTTATTTACCTTAACTTCTTCTTTCAATTGTTCAATCGTTAAAGGTTGTGCTTTAGCCAACATAGTTGCTCTTCTAACAGGTGCCTTACGTGACTGTAATCAATAATATATTGATTACCATATACTCCCATCTACCGTATACCTTGATCTTCGCTGTAAGTTCTGCCAACTTCTTATCAAGTTTAGCTCTATTCTCTGTTTTATCAATCTTTACTACTTTTTCTTTTTCTTTCTTCTTTCCTCCACCCATTGCACAATAACGATGAATGGATGAAATGAATTCATTATCCTATAATCAAATCAATCAATAATATGATTGATCAATCAATAAATGAACCTTTCGTGGATCTTTATCTTCATCATAATCTTCATCATCTTTATTATTATCTTCATCCTCAGATGTTCCATCTCTCTCAACAATGAATAGATCATTCAATCGATTAACTAATAGTTCATCTTTCACTAATTCAATTCCTTCTTCTTTCTTTGGAGATTGAATAGATGAAGGAGATGGATAGATACAGTAATCTATATCTAAATATATGCCAACCAATATATTCATCACAACGATATATTAATAACCTTTAGCCTTTCCTGTTACCCATAATGGTTCAATCGATAATTGTGAACGAACGAATTCAAATCGTTCATAGCAATCTTTTCTACAGAATCGTAGACGATTTACATGAGTTGATTCAAAAATCTAAGATAATCAATCGATAAAGACTACAGTAATTGAATGAATACCATACTTTTCTTTCTAATCGATCAATCTTATATTTTGGTTCAATATCTCCTTTCTTTTCTTTCTTCACAACTTGATCACACATAGGAAATGCACATATTTGTGCTAGAAATCGTTCTTCGGCTATTTCATTCCATGATGATTGATCAAGATACGGTAACTTAATATAATGGATACGGTAGATAGAATAGATACGATAGATAAATATTATGCATACTGTATATGGAATGGATACGGTAGATACACTTACGTGCTTTCTCAATATTTTCTCGTCTGTATTCTCTGTTAGAATCATTATGGCTTCGAAGACTTTCCTACGTAATCTAAACAAAGTATACTGTAGATACAGAAATCCAATCAATCAATAAATCAATACCCTCTCTCAATAGCAGCTTCAGATTCAGCACTTTCTTTTGATTTATTGATTATTTGATTGGCCGCAGCAATCATTCGCATCTGTTTCTCATCCATACTGTAATGACTATACTAATCGATAGTTGGATACACCCATATATCAGATATTATTGTTTGACTTAAACATATTTAATGTGAGCAATTTATTAAATATAACCATCTCTTTATTGATTGATATGATAATCTGTTATAGCTGATTATAAGGAATGATAGAATCATGAATAAAAGCAACGACTATATAAAAGATAATGATGGAGAATGGAATGAAATGAATACAAGTGAAATGGAAGTAAAATGAATGACTAGAGGATCATATCCTTATATCAATCATATATTGATTCATTCATTTGGTCATTATGTATATACAATGAATATGAGATAAAAGATATGATAACAGGATAGAAGTTTAGTACCAGTACCATTAAAGAGACAAAGGAAATATGAAGAAGATAAGACATTCTCTTTGTACAATAAGATAAAACGATTGAATCAATTAGAAGAGATAGGAATGAATGTACATTCAATCATAATATAATGAAACATCTATTGATTAATTAAAGAATAAGTTAACCTGAGTAGTGAGCATTCTAGTTGAAGAAGAAGACATGAGAAAGATATGATATGATAAGACAAATAGATTCAAATATCAGACCAATAGAGAGAGATCAATGACCACCACAGAAGTTAAGACAATTACGTATATAGAATACAACATTTGATGAATCATCTCGATAATGAACATTATCTCTTCCTGATTCCTATAATCATATTGATATATAGATGAATTGAATATGATATGAATACCTCATCATTGACTTGACTTGTACCTATGACTGTCTGTCGAGGATATGAATTCTTCTTCAATAATTGATTAGTTGTTACTCCCTTTGCTATCTATAATTCATATCATTCATCCATCTATCCATTCATTCATTCAATCATACCTGCCAACTTTGCATGAAAAACAATGAAGACATCAACATGACATGGATACCAGCAAGAATGAAAGTGAATACCAACCATGGATAATGATAGAAGAATGAAGCTAAGATTACATCAATATTGATTGATTAGAGGAAAGATTACTCACATAGTTCATGATCCTTTAAGTATTGAGTAAAGAATATAATAATAGATGTATCAAATATGATAGAAGTAATTCCAACAGAAAGAACAAATAGAAGGAATTCACGTTGATTACGACGAGTTATACATGAACCAAGCCATGGACAATGATGATCAAATGATAATACACATCTAGAAGTATATATTAGATAATCGTATTAAGTAATAAGCACAAATGAATAATAAACGAATTCATCGATATTCTCTGTTACTCTAATCAATCAATATCAAAGAATAATGGTAAATAAGTATAAGAAATGTAAATGGACAACTTACTTATCACAAACTGAACAATGTTTCGATCCATGTGGACGATTGACAAAGCATGAATAACAGAAGTAAGTCAATCTAAATGAATAATATATCGATAATTAATAATAACTCAATAAACTCAATTCATCTACAGTACCTTTTCTCGTCAACAATTTGTTTGAACTCTTCATATGGTCTCTTAGAAGGAGGAATGGTTCCAGCATCAAATAATGCACATCTATATTCGATAAAATCATATTATTGATTGATTGAATATATGAATACCGTATGAATGTAGCAATGAGAGTAGACATAAAGAATATAAACATAATTTGTGTCCACCATGGTACCCACCAATGTTGAGAGAATGACCTACCAATCCGGAAATATTCATTTATTCCATTTATGAGTTATGAGTTAGTATTCAATTAACAATATTATGTTAGTAGTATGTTAAAGCGAATAGACAAAATATTAAATATAATGAATACATACCATGTTGCTAACATTGATAGAGCTTCAGCTACAGTAATACCCAGAGGTAGATATGAATGTTGCATACTATGGATATCAACCTGTACAAAGATCAAAGATCAAATTCTAATTCATAATACAGTAATGAAGAAATGTGTACCTGTAGTCGTAAGATGATAGCAGTGATAACAATGATAACTAGAGCTAATAAAGGATGAAGGAAATAAAAGAGAAGATAAACACTACATAGGGATATACCTACAACACTCAATATACACTTCATATCAAAACAATAACATCAATTCCATTGTAAAGATACTTACTAGGTCCGAAAAATTGTACAACTTTAATCAATAAATCATTATCATTTATTGATTGAATACAATTAGAATGTATTGATCCATTCCGACGACCATACTTCTCCATCAATCTCAAATATTTTTCAGTCAAAAAATATTAAATGAATGAAAAATCGGGAAAAATCAATCGACTGTTATTCAGAGTTGAAATGAATATTTACGTGCTTACTTAATAATCTTTGTATTCCTTGTATTTCTTGCTATATCCAATGGTGTTTCTAATTGATTATTCTTAGCCATTATATCAGCACCTCCAGATATTAGCTCTCTATATATTTAATCATTAATGGATATATCATTAATCATTATAAGACTTACTTAACAGCAGTAAAGTTTCTCTCTTGAGCAGCAAAATGAAGTGCAGTGTTACCCTAAATAGAAAGAGATAATGAAATATATGAGTGGAATTTTTTGATATGATACCATGAGTGTTTCTTTAATTGATAAATCAGCTCCAGCCTTAACAAGAAGACGAAGGGGAAATATATCAAAGTTACGGTATCCACACCACATTGATGGAGTCATTCCTGTTGAGATGAATCAGGTAGTAATACTATCAAGTTACGAATGATTAATAGAACAACCACAACAAGTCCCCTTTATATCTTATCATAACTAATATTTGATAAATGCAAAGAAGAAGAAAGACAAAAAGGGTATGAATGATATGAACTAACCAGAGTTGTCAGCCACATTGATAGCATAATCATAATGATGAATGAAATATGCAATAATATGAGTGAAACATCCTTGAATTGCTAGATGAATGGGAGTATATCCTTGTGTATCACTATAATACTACCTATTATTTTATTACAGTCTAAGGGGAATTAAATTAATCCATAGGTCGAAAAGTATGTTGCAAATTACCAAGCCTGACCGGATTTTGAGCCAAAATTTGTCAAAAATCGAAAAACCTGACCGGATTTTGAAAACCGATAATCTAGCTATTCGACCTATGAATTACTCACAAAAAATGACTAAAAGAATAGGAAATCAATTGAAATTTACTGTGTGAGTTTGTGTATAAAATAGACTAAAATAGTATAATAAATGATAGTTGGATACATAATGGTTTGTAGTACTACCACAGTATAAAAAACGTTATCTGATAAACTCATACAAAAAAGAAAAGTACTCCTTCTGATTTTCATATGAACTAATCAATAATTAAATGAGTACCGTATATCAGCTCTAGCTCCTGATCGTGCTAAGATGGCACAAGCATTGAGATTGCCGACTCTAGCTGCCCAATGTAATGGAGCAGATACAAGAATACCTCCTAATTGATTGACATCTGCTCCTTCTTGTAGTAATCTATAAATAATATCTATTATATACCATGACATACTTTATAGGACTACATCAATCAATACACTAATAGATTACAATGGACATAATGATAACAATTCTTACCGAAAGATAATATGTTGATGGTTATTGATTGCTGCCCAATGTAACAATCCACATCCATCCCCGTCTAAATCTGATGCCTCAAACACATCTTTCAACAAATTCAATCAATGATCAGCGTCAAATCATCGTCAAGAAAAGTTAAGTAATGGGTCATTTTTTCCCAGACGAAATGAGTAGATAAAACAATATAATGCAGGCAATATATTAGAGTGAATTATTACCTTAATTCCTTCTCGTAAACATTTATCTAATTCATCTTCATTTCCTTTCTGACATGCTTCAACTGCTCGTTGAATCAATGAAGTAGGAGGATGAAGAGGAATAGATGAAGAAGGAGGATTAGATGATGATGGTGGAGTTGATGATGATGATGATGAGATTATCGCACCACCTTCTGGAGTCGATGATGATGCTGGTCTATAATCAATCAATAATGAATGAATTAACCATTATACAGCTATTCTAAGTAGAGTAATGATATCTATTCATAATGATCGTTATCCAATGACAAATCAACTAACGAATGAATAATAAAGTAAAATGAAGTAACCTTGGATGTACAAATGCAGCATCTGATTCACTCATCCCCTTTGACTATATTTATCTAATCCAATGATATATTGATTGGATTAGACAAACAAAGTGAGAGATACTGCCACTGAGGCCTCCCTTCAATACAATATCCATCATTCATTTGAATAAAAACCATTAGATAAACAGTGAATTGAATAAAATGATACATGAAGGAAACGAAAGAAATTACAACAAACAGTAATGTATGTGGTGCACTATAGTTGGAAAGTAGGGTTCCGCATTCGTGCATTAAGTCGTGCAAATTGTGCAATCGTGCAGAGTCGTGCATCATTTTTTATTGATCAGCGACATTTAGCGGTCGTTATTTGTAACGCTTTAGTGGAATTTGCATTTTTATAACAAAGAAAATGCCAATAAAGCATTAAAAATAGCGACCGCTAAATGCCGCTGATCAATGAAAATGATGCACGACCCTGCACGATTGCACAAATTGCACGACTTAGTGCACGAATGCGGAACCCTATTGGAAAGTAGAAAGATGAGAAAGAATGAATGAATGAATAGACTAGAAGAAGATTAATAATCTATATCATTTCCTTTCCTCTTCTCTTTTCATCATTCGTAATCTATTCATGATCACATAAAAAGAAGACTACGACAACAAAAAAAATCAAAAATGAACCAAATCAATCGATAATTTTTTCTTCCTCGTACAGCAAATAATGAGAACGAGAGGAAGATATTTCGTGCCAATGACTCACTCCCTTCCCCTTCTCTCTATTCCCCATCAACCCTCTCTTCATATACATGTTGCCATAGAGAATAGACGAGAGATAGAGGTATAACTAGAGATAGTACCTACAATTGAGAAACAACAGCGGGTCACTCTACTATTCTACTTTCTAATCAAATTAGACTAGGTAATTAACATTATAGAACAATAAAAAATTAAAGAGTCATAGGATGAAGAGCTGTTACAATTGATAGAGGAATATCTATTTGGGATATACGAATGATTAGATGTACACTCATTAATGAGTGGTGATCACTCAACAGTTAAAATCAATATATCATTCAATACAATGGATTAACAAATCAATCAATATTACACATTCTTTAATCAGAGTATCTCTCGACTTAATCTACAACTCTACATGCATATATAATACCTCTGCAGCTATTTACTCTAATTGAATAGGGAGGACAAACAATTAATAAATCGAGATGAAAAGGACAAGACTAAAGGGTACAGTTAACGATAAAATGGAGAGAATAATAGAAAGGATGGGGATGGTAGATAATATGCAAATGGAAGTATATTGTCTGTCAATTGCTACTTACAATGAGAGAGAGGATGATAGATGAAGGAAGATATAACCGGGTTCCTATTCAAATAGATAATGAGATGAGAAGGTAAAGGAGGGATACTTCGATCGATTAACGATCAATAAACTCAACTGACTACTAATAAACTACTAATCAATATATGTGGATATATAGATCATCTTAATAAGATCTAATCTTAGGAGGTACCCAATCAGTTTCATTTTTATCAAGAGTTGAATCAATGACTGGACGATAATCAAGTGAAACCTTTCCACTATCAATATCACTCTTAATAATTGAATGTTTTCTCCAATGGTTCTCAATTGACTTCTTAGTTTGTCCTTCAAGAGGTTTAGAGTAATCCAATTCATCCTCTCTATTGGGGAAATCGTCACGGGCATGAGCACCACGAGATTCCTATAATCAATCAATACATTATTATCGATTAAACTAAAATATACAAATAGAATGAATGAATGAAATGAAAACCTTTCTGTTCTCAGCGGCAACAATAGTCTGAGAAGCATTGATGAATAGATTTTGTAGTTCAAGTGTTTCAATGAGATCAGAGTTCCATACAAGTCCACGATCAGATACCTATAATATGATAGTATTCCTATTCCATATCATGGATATAGATATACCTTGATATTCTTCTGTTGTTGATACAATTCACCAATCTTCTTCACTCCCTCTTGGAGTACATCTCCTCTTCTGAATACAGCTGCATGTTTCTGCATAGTCTTTTGCATTTGTAGACGAAGATCAGCAGTTGGGATATCTCCCTTTGCATGACGAAGCTAGAATCAATTATATTATGCTATTATTACTTTCACCTTTTTCTTCGTCCAATTCTTTCAAACATGATGAATCGTTAGCTTTCTTCTGAAACACATTTTAAAATAAATTTTTTAGCTACCTTATCAACATTATCAACAGATGCTTCTCCAGCTCCCTTTGGTAAATCAGGAATACCAACTCCAGGCTTATTGTTCTTCAGAATATCAATAGCACAACTGCGACCAAAGATAACCTAGAATCAATTATTTCAATACTACGAATCAATATATCGATTGATATACCAAATCAAGGAGTGAATTAGCTCCGAGTCTGTTAGCACCATGGACAGAATGAGCAGCACATTCACCAGCGGCATATAGACCAGGTACAACCTATAATTAATACATATTATATAGATGAATAGAGTATAAATAGATGAGACAATGATTAACCTGATCTCCCTTTTCACTTGAGTATTGAAGTACTTGTCCTTTGTAGTTGGTAGGAACACCTCCCATATTGTAATGGACAGTAGGAATGACAGGGATGGGCTCCTTCGTCACATCAACACCTACAATCAATATTATTCATTTATAAATCAATCGATAAAATGATGTTGTTACCAGCAAAGATCTGAGCAGTCTCAGAGATACCAGGAAGTCTCTGATTGAGTTGTTCAGCAGGAAGATGATGGAGCTGTAATTGAATAAGATGATGAATGAATATGATAATAGTAGATAAATATACTTGAAGATAGATATGATCCTTTTCAGGTCCAACTCCTCTTCCTTCCATAATCTCAATAGTCATTGAACGTGATACTACATCACGAGAAGCAAGATCTTTAGCTACTGGAGCATATCTCTCCATGAATCGTTCTCCTTGAGAATTGACAAGGAAACCACCCTCACCTAAACATAATTGTTATATCCGAAGTGTGGTGTAGATAGACGAATACGGAGTAGGCCACTATAGCTTTATTATGTAGACAAGAAGAGAGAGAGAAGACTAGGGAGGGACCACTAGTCGGGGTGAGGATCGAATAGAATGAATGGATTGACCAGACATTCTTTCTCGTAGACAAAGGATGGAAATATTATGTATATATAATTAGATATGGAAATTAGGGTATATACATAACACCTCCCCCTTAAGATGGGACATCTTACAATACATTGGGGTTACGAGAAAACAATACAAACAAATCAATAGGACCACTTAGTGGTAAGTCTTCTTCGTAGTTGAACGTTGGTGTTGTTGGGCAGGCATCGTCATGCGTGCCTTGGATTGAGTTGGCGAGCGAGACGATGATACGGTATCTGAACGAGTCATAGATACTGAAGTTGGTGCAGCCACCATCGGAACTGTCGTTACGACATCAGTATCATCCCGGATGACCTCATCATCAATCACGTTCTCAGTCACAGAGAATCCTTCCAGCATACTCTGCTCAGGTGTATCATTACTATAAGAATCATTCGTCCGTAATTGACTCTTATGTACTCCTCCTGTTCGTAGATCACTATTGATCTCGACCATCACTGAACATCTCCTTCTCAGTACAGTCCCACGGACCCATTCAAACTGAGTAGGACTAGAGTACTCCTTGTAGAACACCTCATCTCCTGTGCAGAGTCTCTTTAATACAACACCATTCTTCCGATCGTTGTATTTAACCATATCCACATCCAGAATATCTCCGATCGTTTTAGAATCGACTACTGCGATCTTCCTTGTACCACGGAAAGCGTCAGCCGTACTGGCCTTTCTTGGTTTACTACCATTGTAGACAGGCGTCTTTCTCTCCTTCATCCTGAGAGATGCCTTTTTTGTACATGCTGCTTGACTCTCCTCTGTAGCCTCGGCCAGCATATTATCAATCATCTTTGTGTGATCGACATCATGGGTCATCTTACTCGTGACCTCTGAGACTTCCTTAGTCTCCATACATGGTGCTTGACTCTCCTTCGTAGTCTCAGCAGGTATATCATCAACCATCCTTGCATGATCGATATCTTCGGTCATCTTACTCGTGACCTTCAAGACTTCCCTAGTCTTCATACGTGCTGCTTGACTCTCTTCCATAGCCTCGGCAAGCACGCTATCGACCCTCCTTGCGTGGCCGATCTCATCAGTCATCTTCGTTGTGACCGTCTTGGCAGCTGTAGGGATCGCAGCATTCCTTACGACGAGTAATTTCAACTTCTTGATGAAATTCATTCCGAGAAGCACGATATTTGATGAAGTAACATAGATATCACCTTTCACCCCAATACCTCCATACGTCACTGTAGCTCGGAACATTCCCTTTATATCCAGCTTGGAGCTATTAGGACAGACCACCTTGCAGTTGGCCGCTGAGCAATCGGGCGAACCGATCTTCTTCCACACTTCCTCCGATATGAGGGTGATGTCAGCTCCTGTATCGATTGGCATTCTAATCGATTTATCTTGAAGTCGTACATTGATGCTGTAGTAATCCATGTCTGTCTTGTCGACACGTATCGATTTGACTTCCTTCCGATTCCTGCTTCGATCTCTACAGACCCTTGCGATGTGGCCAATCTTTCCACATTTGTTGCATCTAGCATTCTTGAATCTACACCGATTCTCGTCATGATTATATCCACATCGATAACAAGTGAACTCATTTTCAGTGTTATCATTCCCTTCGTTCTTATGCTCCTTGACGACGTTCACATTTCCGTGCGGTTCTGTAATCGCTCGTGAATCGTTCCTCAGTTGAGTAGAGCTATTATAAACTTCAATGAGTTTATCCAGAGTGCTATCATCTTTCTGAGCTTCTCTCAGCATCAACATGTGAAGATCACTGTATCGGGACACATCCAGAGCGTGTAGGAATATCAGACACTTCATCTGTTCCAATGTGATCTCCTTAGGTTGTGCGCTTTGCACCAGTCTATTCACTCTGGCAGCGAGTACTCTTGGATCGTCGATGCCCTCCTTCGACATTCTGAAGTCCAGCATCCTTCGGCGTTTCTCGAACAGAGAAGTCTGATCACCGAAAAGTGACGTCATCTTCTCGACTACATCTGCCAACTTCATCGTACTCCATTTCACGGGAACGATGCTGTCTGAGAAAGTCTTCTCAACAGTTGGATGAACATGACGTAAAAGGAGTCGGACCTTCTTGACGTCGTCCCATTCCTTCAGATCAATGTCGAAGATATCCTCGTGTCTACTCCACCATAACTCGAATGTGGAGTCTTCCTCAGGGGAATACCGAAACTCATGAATCCTCGCTTCTATAGCATCAAGAGAGAATGGTCCATTCGATGAGTTCCCATTACCACTGCTCATTTTCTCTACTAAATCCTGGAGTAGATTCATCCTCTCATTCTGTGAAGTAATGAGCTTCGTCAGAGCTTTCACTGTCTCTGACTCATTATCTTGTCTTGTCTCCTTATGTGACATTGTATTGACTTATACAATCCAATCACTATCCACACGTATTGATGATGTAATCGCAATTACACTCGTTGACCGCAGTCACCAAATCACAATTTGAGTAGAGCCTTCGGCCACACAAGTGAAAAATTTGCTCGCAAGCAATCACACTACACACGCTCGCAAGCTGTGTCTGCCGGACAAGTCCGTACTTGAATCGCAACTCAAGTCTACGTTACCACACAGATTTAGATATCAACCCTTTCACACAGTAGGTTGATATCAAACAGCAGACGGAGAGAGTGAGACAGTATGTCCCGAGCGCGAAGCGAAAACGGCAGATGAGTAGCACGTGAAGTTCGAATCCTTAGCCAAGAAGTTGTTGGCGTCGGATGATCCTGGTCGCCAGTTGTTATATCCGAAGTGTGGTGTAGATAGACGAATACGGAGTAGGCCACTATAGCTTTATTATGTAGACAAGAAGAGAGAGAGAAGACTAGGGAGGGACCACTAGTCGGGGTGAGGATCGAATAGAATGAATGGATTGACCAGACATTCTTTCTCGTAGACAAAGGATGGAAATATTATGTATATATAATTAGATATGGAAATTAGGGTATATACATAACAATAATCATTCCAAGTCGTATTGTATATAAGTATTATAATGAATAAGAGAGATGAATATCTAACCACGAGATCCTTCAGTAATAAGACATCCAGCACCATATATACCAGTAGGATGGAATTGAACAAACTCCATATCAGAGTTATTGATACCAGCACGAGCAGTCAATGCAGTTCCATCACCTCAATCACACAAACTATCATAAATTCATCATATACAATAGATATACAATAGTAATAATGATTCAATATACTAACCAGTACAAGTATGAGCAGAAGTACATGAGAAGTAAGCACGTCCGTATCCACCAGTAGCCAGTACTGTATTCTTAGCACGGAAACGATGAATTGATCCATCTTCTAGAGACATTGCTACTACTCCAACACATGTTCCCTATAATACAAACATTACAAATGAATAATCAATAAATGAATACCTTATCCATGATGAGATCAAGAGCGAAGAATTCAACGAAGTAGTTGCAGTTGTATTGAAGAGAAGCTCCATACAGAGTATGAAGAAGGGAATGACCAGTACGATCAGCTACACAGCAAGTACTGCACATATCACATAATTATCAATCTAACACATCAAACAAGGGTAGACAATCAATCAATATTAACCGATGGGCTTGTCCTCCACGTCCAAAATCATTAGATTGTCCTCCAAAAGCACGTTGATAAATCTTTCCATCAGTGGTACGAGAGAAGGGCATACCTATAAAACTTTATTGATCATTGAACACACAAGAAAAACAAGAAACATGTTTAATTCTCACCATAGTTTTCGAGTTCAATAACGGCTCTTTCTGCTTCACGAGTCATGTAGTGAATGGCATCCTGATCTCCCAACCAATCTGATCCCTACAAAGAACAATCAATAGATATTAACTACCATTAATAAAAAGTTAGATTCATAGATCAATCAAAGAACTAACCTTCACGGTATCATAGAAATGCCATCTCCAGTTATCAGGATTCATGTTACCAAGAGCGGCGTTGATTCCTCCCTGAGCAGCTACTGTATGGGATCTGGAAAAAATCAATAAGACAGTTCACTGCAGGGTGACCTCTTGAACACTATTGCATTATTTTTATACCATACATTTTCGGTACCCTCGCCGTCTATTTTTATATAGTGGGTCAATTCTCGAAACAGGGTGGGTTGATCCACAAAATTCGTTATTTTCGTATAAAAATCGTCATTTTTAGCTTCATTTTTTATCAAGTGGCCTAAAATGGGCCTTATATAGTGGGTCAATCCTCGCACTGCGAGGGTATGGCAATGTATGTTTTTATACCTAGTAGGGAAAAGCTTGGTGATAACGGCAGTCTTGAGTCCTCCCTCAGACAATCCCATTGCAGCACGTAGACCGGCTCCACCTAAATGCAACCAATCAATATCTCAAAAGATACTTGCGATAAAAGCACGCCATACCAGCTCCGACAACGACAGCATCGTAAGCATGGTCGACAACCTGAACAGATAAAATGAATTGAAATAAGAGATAAAAGGCGCGAACTTAAACGGATCGGAGATGCAAACCTTGTACTCAGCGATGTTGCTAGTCTTCCCGGACTTCGTAGAAGTGGCGAGAGATCTAGCTCCTCGCAAGGCTGCACTGCGAGAGCTGGCAGAGAGCATCTATAAACAGTAACGTATGAAATGTTATCACATGGACAGTTGTTTACAACATGTGCATGCGCATGTTGCTAAACACTATTGAAATACTCCGAATAAATAGTTGACAATTCATCCGCAGTACGCAAGAACTTTAGATATATGGCTTGGATGACTAATTGTCCAAGTTTAATAAACAATAAAGCAGCCTTTCACGGAAAAATCACAATAAAAATTTACTCTTGAATTTGCACGGAGAACAAAATTTTACACATTCTTGTTGGTTTGTCAGGAAAATCGCTACGAGAGGAGAGGGCGTCCGGAAATCAAATCCGTCGAATAGTATGAAATATGCGCGGAATTCAAAAATATTTTAGGTCACCTATATTATATATTTTTATTTTTATTGTGATAATGTATTAATAAATAGTTATTTTAACATCTGATATTTAATATTTATAGCATTCGAAAGATTATGGAGAATCGCTGTCTACTTTGCAATGTTTCAATCATATTTATAAGGATATTTTATATTGGCAATTTAAATTTAGAAGAAATACGCTCTGATTTCTAAAATAACCACATCATAATAATGGTACGATAATATAAATATCAATTTTAAATTTAAAGCATAAAAATTACTTTTGTTTTTTTTTCTGAAATGAAATTTAATCTTTACAGTATTCCTTTCAATCTTACTAATAAATAACAAAATTACTTGATAATATTTATTCTTATTAAACGCTTAGTCATTAATATACATATTTAAACACAAGTGAAAGATAAATGAAAATACCCGTATTTGAAATACAAAAAAAGATCTACTTAGGTACACAACTAGAAATAGATAAAGCTGTACAATAGAAGCCAGGAGTGATATAATATATGAACCGTTGATTGAATTGAAAGAATGAATAGTCCGTGATATGGATAATAAAGCTTCAATAATAAAGACAAATGATATGGAAAGTAGAGTTTAGATACACTATGAGATTCAATGAAATGATGCAATTCAGATAGAATTGTTCACGTTTTCTGACACTAAAATTGATATGTTCACTTTTAGCATATAATTATAGCATTAAAGATATGACATGAACCATATCACGAATTGTGTAAATAGTGGTATAAGTATGAATATGTGAGACACTATAGATAAGTTAATACTATTGATATACAAGTGCCTATATATATATATATGATATGGATTCCTATTCTTTTTGTGGAATAACTTCATGAGATAAATACATTGATAGTTTAGCCAATGCAACTATTGTTGTATTCTCTGATAGAGTTTCACTCTTTTCATCTACATCTTTCTTCTTCTCTCTACTTGCCCAGGACTGAAAATATAAAGATCAAAGATCAGTAATAAGGTGATCAAAATGAAAGATCAAAGATCAATTAGTAACAAACCTGACGCTCAGCAGATCCCCACAAAGTGAAGAATATAACAGGAAGTAGTGCAACAACAGCAGAAATCTCGAATACAATCAACCATTCATCTTTAGATCCAGTACTATAATGATAATGATGAATAGATTATGAATAGATAATGATAATAATGAATACTTACGCTAATATCGTATTGGATAATAGTTTATTCATAATAGAGAATAAAGCAACTACAGAGAAAGCTAATCCTGTTACTATTCCAGAGAAAGCTGGAGCTAATTGAACAAGGGCTGTTTGGACTCCCGGTGTATGTAAACCTGAAAAGATCAAAGATCAAATATAAGATAAACTCTCATTAGAATGAGAGTAAAAGATTAAAGATCAATTCGATGTACTATAATATCGTACCTGCGAACATATTGGCTAAACATAGTACAATAATAGCAGGCGCTGGATCAGATGCACTACTCAATAAAGGAGTTATTCCAATACATATACCAAGACCAAGTGAAGCTATTAGATTGAAAAGCTGAATTGATATCATAAGATAATGGGTTTCATTTTATATTATAGATCTTAATAGTATATCGATATAAATATAAATAGTTTTATTGAAAGATTAATTTGTAAAGAACGAACGTAGTTTGATAGAAAGAATTCATTGAAAGATCACATTTTGTATTTGAAAGACATGAACAAATATTGGTTGAATGAAATAAGAATAGAAATGTTTGATGATGAATGTAAATATGAGAATACTGTAGATATAAGAGTACTGTACCTTAGAACTAGTTGTCTTGGACATCTTTTGATTAGATGTTAGAAAAGAAGCTAATGAAGATGATAATGTTTTACTGATCCATAATACAGCTATGGGAAGGGCTGAGATTAATCCATTCATTGTTGATGATAATTGAAGAATATCAGAGAAATACTTTGGTAGTAACTTAAATACATTTATTTACATCTCCACATATGACCAAATTACAATAATTGCTTGTCTAAAAAATGTTTCTTTTTATGTTTTATAAATATTATATACAGTCCCGCACGATCGCCCTCCCTAAAGGCGGGCCGCCGCGACATGATTCATGTCGCCTCATGTCGCATCCTTCTAAAATACTTTTAAAATATTTCATTAGCTGTGGTCATTGCATCATGAGATAAGATTAAGATCACCGTTGAAACGAATAAAATTGATTAACTCTGGACAGAGTTATTGAAGGATCATGCCTGACGGGGTGCTGACCTTGCGAAAACGATTTTATAGCAAATGTGTTTTAGAACGGGTTTTCTCGTATTGGAAGTATTCTATTTGGAAGTATTGTAATTATTTCGCAAAATACACGAGAAAATACAAAAGAAAAACCGCAGAAAGCGTCCAAAAACTAGTTCGTGAGAAAATCGATTTCGCAGGGTCAATGAAAAGTGCGGGAAATTCAAATTTGCAGGGATTACGGTAACAAAATCAGCTATCAAGTAATTGCAGTGCATACTACATTTCTTCATATTTTATTTCACGCTCAAATTTCTCTATTTTATCCCACCATAAGTAACCTCTCTGTAAGAAATGATAAAAAAATATTATTATGATCCTTCAATAACTCTGTCCAGAGTTAACCAATTTTATTCGTTTCAACGGTGATCTTAATCTTATCTGATGATGCAATGATCACAGCTAATGAAATGTTTCAAAAGTATTTTAGAAGGATGCGACATGAGGCGACATGAATCATGTCGCGGCGGCCCGCCTTTAGGGAGGGCGATCGTGCGGGACTGTATATCTTATTGAGGATAACAAAATGGTTGTTCATTCGTATGTAATCCTATTATTAGATATATACAGGATGTATTTGATTGAATGAATGGTTTCGAAGTAAAGACTAACAGGTTTGTTTTCTTCTATAAGGAATAGAACGTGTCTATGTTCATGATACACACAAATGATCAACTCTATCTCTATACTTAACTTATTCAATCTATTATAGAAAGTAAAAGTAAACAAATATGAATGTATACAAATAGAGTTAGATTATCTATGATCTTTACTCCCTTTAAGAATCATTCATTTCATGCAATTGTTTACTTAGATATAATAAGTAAGTCAATAAATGAAAAGATGTACAAGAGATAGAATATACATTCTTTTCTTTCAATCATACATTCATTTTAATCCCCTCCTACTCTTATGCCAATAGTCCTCTCCATTCATCATATCTATTTGTTTAGACCATTTCTTCTCAGAAGGACAACTACTTCCATGACCACCTTCCCTCTATTGGACTTTCATTTATTATCGATTGAATAATCAATATATTGATTATAATGAATGATCTACCTGAAGCATGATGACCAATGGATATTCATGACAGACTAGAGCAAATATTCCAACTAAGAGAGGTCTAAAAGGATTACTGTATATTGAATATATTGATTGATTACAGTATACCTTGATGTAATGATATCTTTCCATGGAGGACTTCCTCTTTCTGTTCTCTTTCCCAAAGACTCCTCTTCTATCTTTCTTGATACATACTCTTCTTCTTTCTAAAATCAATCGATATTTCATTATTATTGATTAGTAGATCACTTACAATTGAAACACAACAATGTTTACTTGGTTTATCAGCTGAAAATACTAACCATATAATAAGAATCACGGCTGCTACGATGGCTTAAATCAATTATTGATTGATATTGATTGAATATATTGATTATATGAACTAACCAGATAGATAGAATATAGAAGGCCATCCACCCCAACTATCTGATGAATGAGAACATAGAACACCAGCTACTGGAAGAATCAATAAACTTCCTAAATAAGATTACTGTAACTTGAGATTACGGTAGATATGGGCAATTACCTATTTGACGACCACCTGTCACGAATCCTATAGCGAATGGACGTTCCTAAAGAATAACGATTTAAATGATTGTATTGATTGATTAGAGAATAAAATACCTTAGGAGGGAACCATCTACTAATCATAGATGAAGCAGAAGGAAATAAGAATGAATCTCCAATTCCAGCCATTACACGGAATATAAACACTAACCACACCTTAATCAATACATTTAATCATTATACAATAGTTATTTTGGTCATTATCTATTGATAGAAACAATGATAAACAAAGAACAACATTAAATGTCTTTACCCCACTTCACAAACTATGTATGAATCCGAATTCTCCCAATCTCTCTGGACCCTTATCTCTCTTTCATCGATCAAAGATTATAGAATATTCCAATATTGAACTTACTGAAGTAGTTGCAACTATTGGAATCATAACATTAGATATACATAGAAGAATCAATGCTACCGTAATACTCCATTTTCCTTTAAAAATCGATAAATAATTGAAACTACTGTAATAACAAACCATTGACTTTATCAGCATGAGATCCAGTAATCAACATGGCCAATGAACCAAAATTCTGAGCGGCAAATACAAAACCTTTGAGAATAAAGTATAATATTGGTATTATAATAAAGAATATGATACCTTGTTCTAATGGAGTCCATTCCACTTTATTATTATATGAACATGGAACTATTGTTACTCCATCTTCTTCCATTTTTCTTTAATTGCAATTATCGATTAGATTAGATTAATAAATCATTAATAAATATGAATAATAGGGGGAGATTGATTATTCTCATGATTAGTCCCCTCAAGGACAATCTTTGTCATTCATACGCCATTCATGTTATCATTGTTACAGCTGTTAAGGAACTAATCATAGGT
>CALSFV010000197.1:0-5000 GCA_943737045.1 Parapristionchus giblindavisi
CGATTTTGTGGTTAAGTAAGATTTTGGGTAGGACGCATGCAGTCGAACCCATCCAACCAAACACACCTTCGGTTTCACATTAGTGAACCTCAAAAACGTTCCAAAAATCATTAATTATACATCCAGCAACAACATTGGTTAAGAATAGCGACTGATCAGATGATCTGACGCAAATTGTGTAAGCGCAGACGGATCGTCGAAACGACCCAGCACTAATATTATTCATAAAGAGAACAAGCAAGCTCATTACTCTTTACATACATATGCAAAAGTAATTGGAAAATCTATTTTCACATGGTAGAGAACTGGTTTATCGCGCGGTCTCGGGGGTACATGGCATAGAGTCAGAGGGTATATGGCACACTGCCAGGGGGAACATGGCACAGAGTCAGAGGGTATATGGTACATTGCCAGGGGGTATATGGCGAAGTCTCAGGGGTACTTGGGACGGTGTCAGGGGTACATGGCATAGTGTCAGGGGGTACATGGGACGGAGTTAGGGGTACATGGCACAGTGTCAACCAAAATAAAAAATGATTGTCACTCACTGACAATTATTTTAAATCAAAAATGCAGGATATTCATCCGCAAATTTTTGAATTCGAGAAAATTTTCTCGATCAAATCTTGTAATGGTGAGTGACAAATCGATGTGGCTTGAACCGATATCGATTGATATTGGTTCAAACCAATATAAAAAATGATTGTCACTTACTGACAATTAATTTAAAACAAAAATAGAGGTTATTCACCGGTAAATTTTTAAAATCGAAAACATTTTCTCGACCAAATCTTGACATGTCGAGTGACAAATCGATGTGGCTTGAACCGATATCGATTGATATTGGTTCAAACCAATATAAAAAATGATTGTCACTTACTGACAATTATTTTAAAGCAAAAATAGAGGAAATTCACCGGTAAATTTTTAAAATCGAAACATTTTCTCGACCAAATCTTGACATGTCGAGTGACATATCGATGTGGCTTGAACCGATATCGATTGATATTGGTTCAAACCAATATAAAAAATGATTGTCACTTACTGACAATTAATTTAAAACAAAAATAGAGGTTATTCACCGGTAAATTTTTAAAATCGAAAACATTTTCTCGACCAAATCTTGACATGTCGAGTGACAAATCGATGTGGCTTGAACCGATATCGATTGATATTGGTTAAAACCAACATAAAAAAATGATTGTCACTTACTGACAATTATTTTAAAGCAAAAATAGAGGAAATTCACCGGTAAATTTTTAAAATCGAAAACATTTTCTCGACCAAATCTTGACATGTCGAGTGACAAATCGATGTGGCTTGAACCGATATCGATTGATATTGGTTAAAACCAACATAAAAAATGATTGTCACTTACTGACAATTATTTTAAAGCAAAAATAGAGGAAATTCACCGGTAAATTTTTAAAATCGAAAACATTTTCTCGACCAAATCTTGACATGTCGAGTGACATATCGATGTGGCTTGAACCGATATCGATTGATATTGGTTCAAACCAATATAAAAAATGATTGTCACTTACTGACAATTATTTTAAAGCAAAAATAGAGGAAATTCACCGGTAAATTTTTAAAATCGAAAACATTTTCTCGACCAAATCTTGACATGTCGAGTGACATATCGATGTGGCTTGAACCGATATCGATTGATATTGGTTCAAACCAATATAAAAAATGATTGTCACTTACTGACAATTAATTTAAAACAAAAATAGAGGTTATTCACCGGTAAATTTTTAAAATCGAAAACATTTTCTCGACCAAATCTTGACATGTCGAGTGACAAATCGATGTGGCTTGAACCGATATCGATTGATATTGGTTAAAACCAACATAAAAAAATGATTGTCACTTACTGACAATTATTTTAAAGCAAAAATAGAGGAAATTCACCGGTAAATTTTTAAAATCGAAAACATTTTCTCGACCAAATCTTGACATGTCGAGTGACATATCGATGTGGCTTGAACCGATATCGATTGATATTGGTTCAAACCAATATAAAAAATGATTGTCACTTACTGACAATTAATTTAAAACAAAAATAGAGGAAATTCACCGGTAAATTTTTAAAATCGAAAACATTTTCTCGACCAAATCTTGACATGTCGAGTGACATATCGATGTGGCTTGAACCGATATCGATTGATATTGGTTCAAACCAATATAAAAAATGATTGTCACTTACTGACAATTAATTTAAAACAAAAATAGAGGTTATTCACCGGTAAATTTTTAAAATCGAAAACATTTTCTCGACCAAATCTTGACATGTCGAGTGACAAATCGATGTGGCTTGAACCGAAATCGATTGATATTGGTTCAAACCAATATAAAAAATGATTGTCACTTACTGACAATTATTTTAAAGCAAAAATAGAGGAAATTCACCGGTAAATTTTTAAAATCGAAAACATTTTCTCGACCAAATCTTGACATGTCGAGTGACATATCGATGTGGCTTGAACCGATATCGATTGATATTGGTTCAAACCAATATAAAAAATGATTGTCACTTACTGACAATTAATTTAAAACAAAAATAGAGAAATTCACCGGTAAATTTTTAAAATCGAAAACATTTTCTCGACCAAATCTTGACATGTCGAGTGACATATCGATGTGGCTTGAACCGATATCGATTGATATTGGTTCAAACCAATATAAAAAATGATTGTCACTTACTGACAATTAATTTAAAACAAAAATAGAGGTTATTCACCGGTAAATTTTTAAAATCGAAAACATTTTCTCGACCAAATCTTGACATGTCGAGTGACAAATCGATGTGGCTTGAACCGATATCGATTGATATTGGTTCAAACCAATATAAAAAATGATTGTCACTTACTGACAATTATTTTAAAGCAAAAATAGAGGAAATTCACCGGTAAATTTTTAAAATCGAAAACATTTTCTCGACCAAATCTTGACATGTCGAGTGACATATCGATGTGGCTTGAACCGATATCGATTGATATTGGTTCAAACCAATATAAAAAATGATTGTCACTTACTGACAATTATTTTAAAGCAAAAATAGAGGAAATTCACCGGTAAATTTTTAAAATCGAAAACATTTTCTCGACCAAATCTTGACATGTCGAGTGACATATCGATGTGGCTTGAACCGATATCGATTGATATTGGTTCAAACCAATATAAAAAATGATTGTCACTTACTGACAATTAATTTAAAACAAAAATAGAGGAAATTCACCGGTAAATTTTTAAATCGAAAACATTTTCTCGACCAAATCTTGACATGTCGAGTGACATATCGATGTGGCTTGAACCGATATCGATTGATATTGGTTCAAACCAATATAAAAAAATGATTGTCACTTACTGACAATTAATTTAAAACAAAAATAGAGGTTATTCACCGGTAAATTTTTAAAATCGAAAACATTTTCTCGACCAAATCTTGACATGTCGAGTGACATATCGATGTGGCTTGAACCGATATCGATTGATATTGGTTCAAACCAATATAAAAAATGATTGTCACTTACTGACAATTAATTTAAAACAAAAATAGAGGTTATTCACCGGTAAATTTTTAAAATCGAAAACATTTTCTCGACCAAATCTTGACATGTCGAGTGACAAATCGATGTGGCTTGAACCGATATCGATTGATATTGGTTCAAACCAATATAAAAAATGATTGTCACTTACTGACAATTATTTTAAAGCAAAAATAGAGGAAATTCACCGGTAAATTTTTAAAATCGAAAACATTTTCTCGACCAAATCTTGACATGTCGAGTGACATATCGATGTGGCTTGAACCGATATCGATTGATATTGGTTCAAACCAATATAAAAAATGATTGTCACTTACTGACAATTAATTTAAAACAAAAATAGAGGTTATTCACCGGTAAATTTTTAAAATCGAAAACATTTTCTCGACCAAATCTTGACATGTCGAGTGACAAATCGATGTGGCTTGAACCGATATCGATTGATATTGGTTCAAACCAACATAAAAAATGATTGTCACTTACTGACAATTATTTTAAAGCAAAAAAAGAGGAAATTCACCGGTAAATTTTTAAATCGAAAACATTTTCTCGACCAAATCTTGACATGTCGAGTGACATATCGATGTGGCTTGAACCGATATCGATTGATATTGGTTCAAACCAACATAAAAAATGATTGTCACTTACTGACAATTAATTTAAAACAAAAATAGAGGTTATTCACCGGTAAATTTTTAAAATCGAAACATTTTTCTCGACCAAATCTTGACATGTCGAGTGACAAATCGATGTGGCTTGAACCGATATCGATTGATATTGGTTCAAACCAATATAAAAAATGATTGTCACTTACTGACAATTAATTTAAAACAAAAATAGAGGTTATTCACCGGTAAATTTTTAAAATCGAAAACATTTTCTCGACCAAATCTTGACATGTCGAGTGACATATCGATGTGGCTTGAACCGATATCGATTGATATTGGTTCAAACCAACATAAAAAATGATTGTCACTTACTGACAATTAATTTAAAACAAAAATAGAGGTTATTCACCGGTAAATTTTTAAAATCGAAAACATTTTCTCGACCAAATCTTGACATGTCGAGTGACAAATCGATGTGGCTTGAACCGATATCGATTGATATTGGTTGAAACCAATATAAAAAATGATTGTCACTTACTGACAATTATTTTAAAGCAAAAATAGAGGAAATTCACCGGTAAATTTTTAAAATCGAAAACATTTTCTCGACCAAATCTTGACATGTCGAGTGACATATCGATGTGGCTTGAACCGATATCGATTGATATTGGTTCAAACCAATATAAAAAATGATTGTCACTTACTGACAATTAATTTAAACAAAAATAGAGGTTATTCACCGGTAAATTTTTAAAATCGAAAACATTTTCTCGACCAAATCTTGACATGTCGAGTGACAAATCGATGTGGCTTGAACCGATATCGATTGATATTGGTTCAA
>CALSFV010000197.1:10000-17500 GCA_943737045.1 Parapristionchus giblindavisi
TGTATCTGCAATTCACACTAATTATCGCAGCTAGCTGCGGTTTTCATCGATTCACGAGTCAAGTGATCCACCATGTAGAGTTGTAATTGTTGAGTCGTCCGAAGACATCTCGTTTATGATTCAATTATTGAGAATTTGGGTTTGGCACCGATCTATCCCAGGCAGACCGATTTTTAATGCTGCCCCACAGAAGCACGGGGGTACCGTAATAGCGAAGATGCCCGGATAAGCATCCCCACACTACTACACAGCAACCAAATATCCGTTACAATTTTACATTAATACAAGCACATAATCAAGGTTTTATGCGATATGATCAACAATGATCCGCGGTCAGGTTCTCCTAATCGCACCTTGTTACGACTTTTGCCCGGTTCAAGCCACTGCGATTAAGGCGGTTTCTATCACCACGAAGCACGAAGCCCCATAGCAACAGTCCCCGCATTTCTCGAAGCAACTCAGTCCCGGGCAGCGACGGGCGGTGTGTACAAAGGGCAGGGACGTAATCAACGTGAGCTGATGACTCACACTTACTAGGAATTCCTCGTTGAAGGGAAATAATTGCAATTCCCTATCCCAATCACGGAAAGTTTTCAAGGGTTTACCCGAACCTTTCGGTCCAGGAATTATTCAAGCACGCTGATCTTTCCAGTGTAGCGCGCGTGCAGCCCCGAACATCTAAGGGCATCACAGACCTGTTATTGCTCAATTTCACGTGGCTAAACACCACTGATCCCTCTAAGAAGTTAACACGACTAAACCATCGCGAAACTATTTAGCAGGTTAGAGTCTCGTTCGTTATCGGAATAAACCAGACAAATCACTCCACGAACTAAGAACGGCCATGCACCACCAACCACCGAATCAAGAAAGAACTATCAATCTGTCAATCATAACAGTGTCCGGGCCGGGTGAGTTTTCCCGTGTTGAGTCAAATTAAGCCGCAGGCTCCACTCCTGGTGGTGCCCTTCCGTCAATTCCTTTAAGTTTCAGCTTTGCAACCATACTACCCCCGGAACCCGAAGACTTTCGTTTCCGGGAAGCTCCCAGGCAGGGCTAAACTACCACCACCTGATCGCTAGTTGGCATCGTTTACGGTCAGAACTAGGGCGGTATCTAATCGCCTTCGATCCTCTGACTTTCGTTCTTGATTAATGAAGACATTCTTGGCAAATGCTTTCGCAATTGGACGTCCCGCTGCGGTCCAAGAATTTCACCTCTCACGCAGCGATACGGATGCCCCCGTAGGTCCCTCTTAATCATTACTTCGATCCTAAGACCAACAGAATGAACCGAAGTCCTATTCTATTATTCCATGCACAGATATACAAGCTAAACGCCTGTCTTGAGCACTCTAATTTATTCAAGGTAAAAGCGCCAGCCACTCAAGCCAACCAATTAAGGCTAACAAGAGAAAACCGACAGAACAGTTCCGAATCACAGTTACTCACAAGGAGTACCGCGTTCAAGAACTCAGATTCAACTACGAGCTTTTTAACCGCAGCAATGACGATATACACTTTGAGAGCTGGAATTACCGCGGCTGCTGGCACCAGACTTGCCCTCTCATAGATCCTCGTTAAAGGGTTTAAATTGTACCCATTCCGATAACAGGCCTCAAAGAGATCTGTCTCGTTATTGATAGTTACTACCTCCTCGCATTGAGAGTGGGTAATTTTCGCGCCTGCTGCCTTCCTTGGATGTGGTAGCCGTTTCTCAGGCTCCCTCTCCGGAGTCAAACCCTTATTCTCCGTTACCCGTTATAACCATGGTAGTCACATAGACTTCCATCGACAGTTGATAGGGCAGATACTCGAACGATATGTCGCCGGTACGAGACCGTGCGATCAGCGAAATTATTCAGAGTCACCAAAACGGGTTGCCCCGATTGGTCTTGGTCTAACAAGTGCGCATATTCCGAAGAAAAATGCTTTGGTGCACGTATTAGCTCAAAATTATCGCAGATATCCGATTAGGATAGTCTAGATCGAGTAGATAATAGCTGTTTTAATGAGCCGTTCGCAGATTCAAATTTCATTATATGTTCTTAGACATGCATGGCTTAATCTTTTATCTGAGCATATCACCGCTGGCAGGATCAACCAGGTAACTGTCATAAGACAGCGTCGTGCATTCGTATACACGATTTTGTGGTTAAGTAAGATTTTGGGTAGGACGCATGCAGTCGAACCCATCCAACCAAACACACCTTCGGTTTCACATTAGTGAACCTCAAAAACGTTCCAAAAATCATTAATTATACATCCAGCAACAACATTGGTTAAGAATAGCGACTGATCAGATGATCTGACGCAAATTGTGTAAGCGCAGACGGATCGTCGAAACGACCCAGCACTAATATTATTCATAAAGAGAACAAGCAAGCTCATTACTCTTTACATACATATGCAAAAGTAATTGGAAAATCTATTTTCACATGGTAGAGAACTGGTTTATCGCGCGGTCTCGGGGGTACATGGCATAGAGTCAGAGGGTATATGGCACACTGCCAGGGGGAACATGGCACAGAGTCAGAGGGTATATGGTACATTGCCAGGGGGTATATGCGAAGTCTCAGGGGTACTTGGGACGGTGTCAGGGGTACATGGCATAGTGTCAGGGGGTACATGGGACGGAGTTAGGGGTACATGGCACAGTGTCAACCAAATAAAAAATGATTGTCACTCACTGACAATTATTTTAAATCAAAAATGCAGGATATTCATCCGCAAATTTTTGAATTCGAGAAAATTTTCTCGATCAAATCTTGTAATGGTGAGTGACAAATCGATGTGGCTTGAACCGATATCGATTGATATTGGTTTCAAACCAATATAAAAAATGATTGTCACTTACTGACAATTAATTTAAAACAAAAATAGAGGTTATTCACCGGTAAATTTTTAAAATCGAAAACATTTTCTCGACCAAATCTTGACATGTCGAGTGACAAATCGATGTGGCTTGAACCGATATCGATTGATATTGGTTCAAACCAATATAAAAAATGATTGTCACTTACTGACAATTATTTTAAAGCAAAAATAGAGGAAATTCACCGGTAAATTTTTAAAATCGAAAACATTTCTCGACCAAATCTTGACATGTCGAGTGACATATCGATGTGGCTTGAACGATATCGATTGATATTGGTTCAAACCAATATAAAAAATGATTGTCACTTACTGACAATTAATTTAAAACAAAAATAGAGGTTATTCACCGGTAAATTTTTAAAATCGAAAACATTTTCTCGACCAAATCTTGACATGTCGAGTGACAAATCGATGTGGCTTGAACCGATATCGATTGATATTGGTTAAAACCAACATAAAAAAAATGATTGTCACTTACTGACAATTATTTTAAAGCAAAAATAGAGGAAATTCACCGGTAAATTTTTAAAATCGAAAACATTTTCTCGACCAAATCTTGACATGTCGAGTGACAAATCGATGTGGCTTGAACCGATATCGATTGATATTGGTTAAAACCAACATAAAAAATGATTGTCACTTACTGACAATTATTTTAAAGCAAAAATAGAGGAAATTCACCGGTAAATTTTTAAAATCGAAAACATTTTCTCGACCAAATCTTGACATGTCGAGTGACATATCGATGTGGCTTGAACCGATATCGATTGATATTGGTTCAAACCAATATAAAAAATGATTGTCACTTACTGACAATTATTTAAAGCAAAAATAGAGGAAATTCACCGGTAAATTTTTAAAATCGAAAACATTTTCTCGACCAAATCTTGACATGTCGAGTGACATATCGATGTGGCTTGAACCGATATCGATTGATATTGGTTCAAACCAATATAAAAAATGATTGTCACTTACTGACAATTAATTTAAAACAAAAATAGAGGTTATTCACCGGTAAATTTTTAAAATCGAAAACATTTTCTCGACCAAATCTTGACATGTCGAGTGACAAATCGATGTGGCTTGACCGATATCGATTGATATTGGTTAAAACCAACATAAAAAAATGATTGTCACTTACTGACAATTATTTTAAAGCAAAAATAGAGGAAATTCACCGGTAAATTTTTAAAATCGAAAACATTTTCTCGACCAAATCTTGACATGTCGAGTGACATATCGATGTGGCTTGAACCGATATCGATTGATATTGGTTCAAACCAATATAAAAAATGATTGTCACTTACTGACAATTAATTTAAACAAAAATAGAGGAAATTCACCGGTAAATTTTTAAAATCGAAAACATTTTCTCGACCAAATCTTGACATGTCGAGTGACATATCGATGTGGCTTGAACCGATATCGATTGATATTGGTTCAAACCAATATAAAAAATGATTGTCACTTACTGACAATTAATTTAAAACAAAAATAGAGGTTATTCACCGGTAAATTTTTAAAATCGAAAACATTTTCTCGACCAAATCTTGACATGTCGAGTGACAAATCGATGTGGCTTGAACCGAAATCGATTGATATTGGTTCAAACCAATATAAAAAATGATTGTCACTTACTGACAATTATTTTAAAGCAAAAATAGAGGAAATTCACCGGTAAATTTTTAAAATCGAAAACATTTTCTCGACCAAATCTTGACATGTCGAGTGACATATCGATGTGGCTTGAACCGATATCGATTGATATTGGTTCAAACCAATATAAAAAATGATTGTCCACTTACTGACAATTAATTTAAAACAAAAATAGAGGAAATTCACCGGTAAATTTTTAAAATCGAAAACATTTTCTCGACCAAATCTTGACATGTCGAGTGACATATCGATGTGGCTTGAACCGATATCGATTGATATTGGTTCAAACCAATATAAAAAATGATTGTCACTTACTGACAATTAATTTAAAACAAAAATAGAGGTTATTCACCGGTAAATTTTTAAAATCGAAACATTTCTCGACCAAATCTTGACATGTCGAGTGACAAATCGATGTGGCTTGAACCGATATCGATTGATATTGGTTCAAACCAATATAAAAAATGATTGTCACTTACTGACAATTATTTTAAAGCAAAAATAGAGGAAATTCACCGGTAAATTTTTAAAATCGAAAACATTTTCTCGACCAAATCTTGACATGTCGAGTGACATATCGATGTGGCTTGAACCGATATCGATTGATATTGGTTCAAACCAATATAAAAAATGATTGTCACTTACTGACAATTATTTTAAAGCAAAAATAGAGGAAATTCACCGGTAAATTTTTAAAATCGAAAACATTTTCTCGACCAAATCTTGACATGTCGAGTGACATATCGATGTGGCTTGAACCGATATCGATTGATATTGGTTCAAACCAATATAAAAAATGATTGTCACTTACTGACAATTAATTTAAAACAAAAATAGAGGAAATTCACCGGTAAATTTTTAAAATCGAAAACATTTTCTCGACCAAATCTTGACATGTCGAGTGACATATCGATGTGGCTTGAACCGATATCGATTGATATTGGTTCAAACCAATATAAAAAATGATTGTCACTTACTGACAATTAATTTAAAACAAAAATAGAGGTTATTCACCGGTAAATTTTTAAAATCGAAAACATTTTCTCGACCAAATCTTGACATGTCGAGTGACATATCGATGTGGCTTGAACCGATATCGATTGATATTGGTTCAAACCAATATAAAAAATGATTGTCACTTACTGACAATTAATTTAAAACAAAAATAGAGGTTATTCACCGGTAAATTTTTAAAATCGAAAACATTTTCTCGACCAAATCTTGACATGTCGAGTGACAAATCGATGTGGCTTGACCGATATCGATTGATATTGGTTCAAACCAATATAAAAAATGATTGTCACTTACTGACAATTATTTTAAAGCAAAAATAGAGGAAATTCACCGGTAAATTTTTAAAATCGAAAACATTTTCTCGACCAAATCTTGACATGTCGAGTGACATATCGATGTGGCTTGAACCGATATCGATTGATATTGGTTCAAACCAATATAAAAAATGATTGTCACTTACTGACAATTAATTTAAAACAAAAATAGAGGTTATTCACCGGTAAATTTTTAAATCGAAAACATTTTCTCGACCAAATCTTGACATGTCGAGTGACAAATCGATGTGGCTTGAACCGATATCGATTGATATTGGTTCAAACCAACATAAAAAATGATTGTCACTTACTGACAATTATTTTAAAGCAAAAAAAGAGGAAATTCACCGGTAAATTTTTAAAATCGAAAACATTTTCTCGACCAAATCTTGACATGTCGAGTGACATATCGATGTGGCTTGAACCGATATCGATTGATATTGGTTCAAACCAACATAAAAAATGATTGTCACTTACTGACAATTAATTTAAAACAAAAATAGAGGTTATTCACCGGTAAATTTTTAAAATCGAAAACATTTTCTCGACCAAATCTTGACATGTCGAGTGACAAATCGATGTGGCTTGAACCGATATCGATTGATATTGGTTCAAACCAATATAAAAAATGATTGTCACTTACTGACAATTAATTTAAAACAAAAATAGAGGTTATTCACCGGTAAATTTTTAAAATCGAAAACATTTTCTCGACCAAATCTTGACATGTCGAGTGACATATCGATGTGGCTTGAACCGATATCGATTGATATTGGTTCAAACCAACATAAAAAATGATTGTCACTTACTGACAATTATTTTAAAGCAAAAAAAAGAGGAAATTCACCGGTAAATTTTTAAAATCGAAAACATTTTCTCGACCAAATCTTGACATGTCGAGTGACATATCGATGTGGCTTGAACCGATATCGATTGATATTGGTTCAAACCAACATAAAAAATGATTGTCACTTACTGACAATTAATTTAAAACAAAAATAGAGGTTATTCACCGGTAAATTTTTAAAATCGAAAACATTTTCTCGACCAAATCTTGACATGTCGAGTGACAAATCGATGTGGCTTGAACCGATATCGATTGATATTGGTTCAAACCAATATAAAAAATGATTGTCACTTACTGACAATTAATTTAAAACAAAAATAGAGGTTATTCACCGGTAAATTTTTAAAATCGAAAACATTTTCTCGACCAAATCTTGACATGTCGAGTGACATATCGATGTGGCTTGAACCGATATCGATTGATATTGGTTCAAACCAACATAAAAAATGATTGTCACTTACTGACAATTAATTTAAAACAAAAATAGAGGTTATTCACCGGTAAATTTTTAAAATCGAAAACATTTTCTCGACCAAATCTTGACATGTCGAGTGACAAATCGATGTGGCTTGAACCGATATCGATTGATATTGGTTGAAACCAATATAAAAAAATGATTGTCACTTACTGACAATTATTTTAAAGCAAAAATAGAGGAAATTCACCGGTAAATTTTTAAAATCGAAAACATTTTCTCGACCAAATCTTGACATGTCGAGTGACATATCGATGTGGCTTGAACCGATATCGATTGATATTGGTTCAAACCAATATAAAAAATGATTGTCACTTA
>CALSFV010000198.1:0-22660 GCA_943737045.1 Parapristionchus giblindavisi
TGACTGGAAATAATAACAATTATTTAGCGAGAATCAATGAAACATCAATAACATGAAAAACTATTCGAAATATTATTTTTGGCAATTCAAAAATTTCGACACTTACTAAAGTGTTGTGCGATAAAATTGAAATATAATTCACGGATACGGTCATACAAGAAAACACAACATGTTGAAAATGGCATGCGCATATTCTTGCGTCACCATGCTCATCTTTTTGCCTTACGGCGCACTGTCACTACTAACGGAACAATTTAATGTCCACTGACGTACTCCCTCTCGCCCCGATTCCTTTTGGCCGGATTGTTCTGACTGCGTTTGCTCGTTTATGCTCATTTGTCCCGCATTGGCGCGACCTATACACGTTTATGAAACACTACCCTTATCGTCGTTTTAACATAATTTGTGCATTAAAAAATCGTATTTTTTCTGTGAAGTGTTTCAGAATTAATTTAAACGTCGTTCTAGGATCTCCACAATCGAAGGTCGTTGTCGTTCTGGTTGCAGAGTAAATGACCAAGAAACCATTCTTACGCTACATGGGCAGAAGGGCACACCAGTTAACATTAACTCACGAGGTTTGTGACAATATTTATACGTGGGCAGCCTTTGCCACTGGAAATGAAATTCTTGTGGGTGGGACGCAAAAAATATCATGTTTCAGAGAATATTCGTTAAGTCATTTTCATTTTGATCGAATTTTGCCTAGATGTGGTGGGTCGGGTTCCAAAACCGGGTTCCTGTTGTAAGCGGCAACGCAGCCCGCGTATGGCAATATTGATTGATTGAATACATGGTCATGGTCGAGCGCGGTCTTGATTGAATACTGTTATTTGGCAAGATTTATATTTTATATGTAGAGAAGAAAGTAAAGTTGCAAATGTTGAATTTATTGTGATTTTACGATCGATAATCAATTATATGAGTTTATTGCTGATCTGTTACCATTTTGAACTATTAAAGAAACGCAGATGTGGCGGGTCGGATTAATGATCCCACTTTTCTATTCATATTGCTTTTCTCATGTTTACTCCCATACATAGACAATGAAATGAGTAAACAGAAAGATTTAAGGAATTGAATTACTTATTCTTATATTAATTAATTAATCTACGCCTTATATCTTTCTAACATGGGAATGGTCGGAACTCACATTTCCGGATTTTCACGAAAGTTGCAGGGTTTGCTAAATCGACTACGCTGATTCCAAATCAGCCTTAAAAACCTGCCAAATGTTTTTTCTGAAGCAAGTTATAGGCCCGACAAAAAGGCAATTTTTTAAATTTTTCAGACGATTGTTCAAACTGATTTCCCCGCGCGATATGAATTTTTATCCCTCTATTCTCTTCTCTTCTCTTGTCTATCCCTATCCATTCCTAGCTGAAGCATGGTAAAGTGTTATGATGTTTTGTTGGCATTCCGGAGGGAGCTGCCTTCGATTCCCCGGCTGTGAACTTCCTTTACTGATTCATGCGTGATTATTTTTTTTTAAAATTTTACAAGATCCTTCTTGGATACCAACCAAACAACGTATTAATTGACTACGCTGCATCTGGGAGTGAAGAAAAAGAGCAAGCTCATGTCGCGTGGGGAAATCTGTTGAAAAAAAATGCCGAAAAAATGAAAAAAAATCGATTTTCATCGGGCTATAACTCGCTTCAGAAAAAACATTTGGCAGGTTTTTAAGGCTGATTTGGAATCAGCGTAGGTCGATTTAGCAAACCCTGCAACTTTCGTGAAAATCAGGCAATGTGAGTTCCGACCATTCCCATGTAAGATGATCTTTGATCTTTTCTTTGTTCCAGACGAGCTGCCAAGACGACTGGGGACCATCCTCGCCCCGGGACATCTTGCACCTCAAGTCATCTGTGAGGATTTCCTCATTTTCTATCTCATTCTTCTTTTCCTTGCTGTGTCCACTTTTTTGTTTGGCCAATCCATCTCATTGTCTCTCTGGGCGTAGCTGGGCCACACTTTTCTTCTCTATTACAATCTCTTTCTCTGCCTATCTCTTATTTCTATCATATACTCTTGATTCTCTCTCTGTCTCATTCTTTATTCATCACAATCATTCTCTGCCTTTGTCCATCGCAATATGTTTCCCCTGTCGTTATCTTTATCACTTCTCTATCTATTCTTGAAGACTGGAATCTATCGCATTATTGATCCTTTCGTAAGTAAATCGCCTTTATATTTCAAACTCTTTTTCACTCGTTGTCGTTTCGTCTCCTCTCTCTGTCTCGTTCAACTTATATCGTCCACACCTTTTGCCTATTTTAATCTTTTCATCCCCCTCCCCACCCTCTGCCATCTCCATTTTTATAGCTGCTTCTTTCTCTCACCTAATTCCACGTTTACAGACAGCCACGCTCTCCCACTGATCGCCTCTCCAAATCAATCGATAATCAAGGATTGTCTATCGGTAATGGCTTCCAAGATAAAGTATAAGCATCAGCCAGGACTCTGCCCCTCGTCTAGGACACTGACAAAGTAAGATATTGATGGATTTTATTGATTCCCGAATTTGAAAAAATGGCTTAGAACTATACTGGAATCTACGGCAGGAAGCATGTCGTAAGAATAGTTGTACGATACCTATAGTGTCTATGCTTGTTTTATTCTGTGAATCATCTAATAAAGATGAATCCGTTATGATGCCGTATGCCTGAAACCGTTTTTCGATAAACGTGACGTCACAAACTTAGCCTGAGGCCTTTTGCCAAATCCTCCCTCCCACTATGCATGTGACGTCATGGTTCTCGGCGAACGGCTTGCCAGCATTCATGCATACGGCCTCTAACCTTTGCCCCCATACATTTTTTAATGACTTGATCACTAAGTTATTTGATGCTGCTTGTCTTTCTCTATCTCTGGGATACTGTTTTCTTTACGGGGATTTACGGGTTTCATGTCAGGCTATCATTGTGTTTCATATGCTTGTCTCATTTTGGGTTTATCGACTGATTGATGGTCAGTGATATTTAATCTTTGATCTTTGATCTTTACAGGTTTGGCAATCGATGGCCGCTCATGCTGATTGTGTTTCGTCATATTTTGGCTTCTAGCTCACGACGACCTTTCAATGGGAGAGTGGTCGAAGATGTGGCGGATGTGATACCGTAGTCATCACCATAGGTCGAAAAAGTATGTTACAAAGTACCAAGCCTGACCGCATTTTGAGCAAAAAAATTTTAAAAAAACCTGTCTGGACTTTGAGCCAAAATATGACAAAAAATCGAAAAAACCTTACCGGATTTTTGAAAACCTACAACCTAGCTATTCGAACTATGCACTGAAAGTTTTTACATTGAGGGTGCATGCTGATTTAAACTTGTACTTTTATCAATTATACTATTTTAATAATTGAGTTTATGGCTGAATAAGCGCCTGTTAGTTTGTTTTATCTGATCTGTGAGTTGTAAACCTGAAAAAGGGCGTAGTCTAATTGAGTCTAAAATACTCGATAATATTGTAAAGATTTATTAAAATCAATTTGATTGCAGCCCGGAGGTGATGATCACGATGGACCATCAACAGTACAGTAATAATGGATCGTCGAGACGACTGGATGATGAGCGGGTACGGTATTTGTTTATTCTAACAAATACTGTATTTAGACATTTAAAAATGACATATTACCATGTGCACAAAATATTATTTTACTTAATAATAATGGGATAATATATAATGTGTGCGTAATTTCGCCTGTTGATTTTGATGTTTTCTATTGCTTGCCATATTCGAGTGAAAGCTTGTGTACACTGATTGCAAATTCTCAGTTAGTGATCGTTAATGATTACAGTCGCCCGCGCCTAAAACCCGAGTACCGTCTGCTCAAGCGGGACGTCGACGACGTCCTACTAATGACGACGGCTGCAGGCACAATACCGTACCACAACAGCGAGTGATGTAGCCGAGCTCAATAGAGCCGTCGAAGAGGAGGATGGGGAAGAGGGTGAGTGCTTGATTGATCCATTTTATGGTACTCCTGGAAGTATAGGATGCTTACCGCAGGTCTCAAATAGTATTGATTGGGTTTGTTTAATTAATAATGGTATTTTAATGTCTGATGTGGCAGAGCACAACATGGACCAAGCTGTCGAAAATCGGCGACGCGTGTGATTGCGCCGCGTCGCGCCTGGTCAGTCGTCCGCGTCTAGTGCGGCTGCCGCACCGACACCCGCCGCGGCTACTATCGCCTCTGATACTCAGAGGTAAAAGCAGACTGCACTTTTATAGATTTTTATAAAGCATTTTTGATTGTTAAACTGATTGCTTACAGACGGCTATCGCTCGTACGATGACCGGACGCAACGCGGTTTACGAGCCCGCGTCGCGGCGGCGATGGCGGTTACGGTAGAGATCGAGGACTATGACCGTGCACCGAGAGACCGTGACTACCGTAGTACCACCGATCGAGACTATGGAGAGGAGAAGGACGAGGTGGGCGTCCACGAAGACTACAACGGCGGTCCTCGTGAGTACTACAACTCGCGCGGTAGCGGACGCGGGACAACGCAATTCAGGCGGCTATGGTCCTCCGCAGCAGGACGCGGAGGTTACGAGCTGCCCCGTTTCTTTGTTCGGGCGAGTTTCTTCGGCGAAAACAAGGAGAACTGACAGAGGTCGACGGGTGAGCGATATTACGATGGGTTATAGAGATATTGAAACTGGAATTCACCATGTTGAGATTGGCTTACTTGTATATTTGTTACGGTATCTGTACAGTCTGGCCAATGTAGTACTATTTTGTAAATCTCCGGTTCCGTATTCCCGTTCAGTATTCAGTACAGTACAGGCTTTTAACATTTAAATGCTCATAATAATAAATAATAAAATAATAATAATAATGATGATGATAATAATCATAGGTCGAAAAGTATATTACAAAGTACCCAAGCCTAACCGCATTTTGAGCCAAAAATTTCAGAAAAATCGAAAAACTTGACCATATTTTCAGCCAAAATTTTACAAAAATCGAAAAATATGACCGCACTTTGAAATCTGATTACCTAGCTATTCGACCTATGATATAATAATATGAAGAACAACTTAATTGATGTGATGTTTAAGGGACGACTACAGATCGACTAGCGTGGTCCTACAACACGATCTAAGGGAAATGGAGAATGGAGGGTCTACTACGTTACAAGAGGTAATAGGTTGAAGAATCAGTAATATGGAATATATGTGAATGGTCATCAATGGAATGGGTCTCAAGTTGCTGGCCAATAAATGTCCATTCCACTGCCTACATTAACAATAATCGAAATAGACATGAAAGTGGGGAGATTAGCATCAATTCCAATACATACTATATCAGCTAGTTGATACTTAGTACCACGATAAATCAAGTTATTAGTAACAACAATAGTATGGATAGATGAGGGGAGTGACATACAGCTCAAAAGCATATTAATCGATGGGTCTCTAGCGGGCAGACGGATATTTCGTAGGATTAGTCGGAGCAAATTCGAGATTGGGGACGACTACGGTATTCTGCCATTTTTCCTGCATAGGCTAATGCGATGGTCAGAGGCAAGTTAATATAATTGTTTGTAGTATGTGATCTTAGTTTGCCAATCATATGAAGTTGTTCCCAAGTCAGTGTGGGACATAAGAAAGAGGGGGTCCGAAACTGTCTAATTTGATCAGCATAATGTAAACAGAAGTGATGTTTTGGGGGTTAACGGTGACTTGAAACCTCCTCTCACATTTGTTGACTCTCTCTCTCCATACAATGAAAGATATGAATCAATCCAAGTCTCAATTGATTGCTGAAGATCATCAATGTCAGATGAAGAGAATGACGGAGCGAAGATACGCATAACAACACCCACGAAGCGACCGAAAATGCTGCCATTCAGGATCAGTTGTGGTGACTCGATCAACAAGCAATAAAGGCAAATATCTAAACGAATAATATTAAATATTATGAATTACCTACATTTTGTTCATTTAGTTTTATTGATAATTAACTGATATCGCAATCCTAATTCAAGTGAAAATGATAAGCGAGAGTATTTCTTATATGTTAGATGAATTCATGAGCAATATTATTTAATCAATAATCATTTAGTAACAGCGTTGTGACTCCTCGTGTGTTATTGCATGTATCACTCGATTGGCAATCCAACCCGGAATTCTGGTGAGGAGTAGTTTTTGCCTTACTCATTTTATCGATTTCTATTTAAATATAGATAAAATATTTTTAGTCTAGATTATATTGTAGCCACATTCCGTTTGATGTTGACGAGAATTTTTTGTAAAATAAGGGGTGGTTTAATCATGCAGATTAAAACCATCCGATTGTCATATTTAGGCTATGATGCATTCAATTATATTCTTCCTTATTTCTATTTTGTATGCTAGGACACTCAACTTTATTCATTCAGTAATAGCCTACTGTTTGGGTGCGTGGGACGGGGGGGGGGGGGGGTTCTACGGTCCTAAGCTATTCGTTTTTTAGAGAATTTCAAAAGTGCTCGTTTTTGAAATCGGCAAAAAAATCGAAAGTTACTTATTTAGTGATTGGTTGAAAAATATTATATTTACCTGATCAAACACAATGTCTGAATGGCTTTGTTTCCCAATTGTTGAACTAGTACTAATTCGGGGTAAAGAGCTGGGCTTATCACCCTTATCAATACGTCCAAATGGAAACAAAGCGATTCTTTCATTCAGTTCATCGTGCGTGACTCCTTTGGATTGAAGATACTCCTGCATGTAATGGATCTCTTTTCTTGCGACTCCCTTCCAGCACATCATGAGCAATATCAGGTGGACACGAAGATGTACAATGGAACCCAGGTAACTCATTCAGTGGGCACGGATACCTGAAATTCGTTCGTACAATTTTTTTAAATATAAACATCACGCTATGGAAAAATGTTCGATATTGTTGTCTGTTCCATCTATTTTCTACGGGACCTATCTATTTTTCAAGGGGCCATGTTTTTTCATGGGACCAATGGTTTTCCACGGGACTAATCTATTCGGTTGGGGCCAAATAACCAATGCAATGAAATAAATAAAATTGTTAATTAAATTAAATTAAATTAATTAATACCGCGAAAAAAAACTGTGACGCATAGCCGTGACCCTTATTCCCTTTTTCTAGTCATATAATAAGTAATTATATTCCAGATTCGACCATCAGGCAAATGGAAATGTGATATTCGGATATGTCGTATTCGGATACAAGGTATGTTCAGCTCTTTACTATCTCCTTTTGTAGGTTGCCTGAAAACTTGAATCCGACAAGTGAGATATAGGTTTTCACAAGTTCTTTATTGCCTTAAATAAATAGACTAAATCGACGTTAAATAAATCGACGTCCCCATAGAAGGGTTATTTTTTAAAACAATTCTTTGCTGTTCTTCTGAGCTGCTATTAAAAATATTCTTCTGAATCAAAGCCGCTACACTAGATCATTTTCGAATTATGAATTATGAAACAGAATTCAGAAAAAAAATAGATATTATTGTTTTATATGTCAGGCCTCGAAAATCCGGTTGAAGAAGGTCTCGGTACTCATTCACTCATCCGCCGGCAAGGACAGTTCATTGAGGACGACCAAGGCATGTTCTATAGTTCGATCGTTGATCTTTGATCCCTGTACTTTGTAGTGTGATGTCCATATTTCCATAATGCTACAAGGTGATCCCGAACAGCAATTTAGCCGCCTGCTATACCGTAACTGCACGTCAGAGTACCATATGAATCATGTGGTGCGTTGTAGAGGTATACTGTATCTGTGAATATAGATTTATTTGGTTCAGTCAAGTGGCGAGAAGTCGGCATCGATCTCGTCCACAATCGACTCGTCATCCTTCAGGGTATAGTGATTAATTGATTTTTCCATTTTAATACATTTATTACTCCATAATTATCGATAGATAGAACTAATTATTGATTGATATAATTAGTGTTGATTATCGATTGATTAAGGGAAAAGTCAGGCAGACCACTATGATGAAGCCGAAGGCAACCAATCCCAATGAGGAGGGCATGCTGGATTATCTCGAGGACATCATTGGCAGTTCCCAATTCAAGGTACAGTAGGAGTGGGTATACTGTAAGTACGATAGGGTTGCGTATACTGTAGGTATGGTGAAAACTTATCATACTGTAGTCAAGTTGATTATCGATTAGTTTAGATTGAAGTAGTCGTACTGTGGTGGCATTAAGCAAATGTTTGCTATATAAGAAGCATGATAGAAGATCGATCCAAAGATTGTAAAGATATTTTGGACCCCACGACACCATTTATCACATAATTTTTTTTTGCTTGAACGTTTACGACACTCACTTGATTCCAGCTAGCTCCATTCGAATCGTGGATTTAAACATCCTTATCGTACTCTTCGGCGGTACGAGGGGATAGCGTACTGGAGTGAAGGCACAAGTGCAAACTCCGTGTATTCAAGATGGCACCACCTGATTGCAAAGGTACATAGTGTCGCGTGCATATTTTTACCTGCATACTAAACCACTGTTGAATGAAGAGGAAAGGACCGATGATCTCATGTACTCCTTTGTTATCTCCGATTAGTGATAACAATACTACCTGAATCATTATCTGTAATATAAAAACAAAAATTTCTGATTACTCGAAACTTAATAATCTTTCCCTTATGCTCTACTTCCCACAGTTTCAATCTCTTTCATTTCCGTCATCAACAAATCATACAAAGGCTTGTTATTGTAAGGCTGACAAATCACGACTGTGAGCTATTGATAGAGGGAATTTGTACCTGAAATACTTTTTTTACAATTTTTTTAAATGTTTTATAAAAAAAAAAAATTAGACCGTTGAGAAGCGGATAGATTAAGAAGGAAGACCAGCGATGGAAAAAATGGCTGTATCCAATGGTGTATGAAGAAGATTTATGTCCTATTGATGACCCTGGACAAGCGTCCGTCGTGATATAACTCCCAGAGGTAATAGATGTTCATCTTTTCTGAATTAGATATATTATTTTTAAATGATTTTTTCAATGATGTGTATGTAATTTGAACCTTCAACTTCTCCTTCAATCTGCTATATACTAAAACCATCTCTCACAGTTTCATATCTTCCATTATTATTATCCTTTGATGTGAGACAGTCTATTACCTGTAACGCGAAATATTAAGGATATACTAAGTGAAAACTTAGGGAGTTAAGGATATACTAAGTGATACTTAGGGAGTTAAGGATATACTAAGTGATAGTTAGGGAGTTATGAATATACTAAGTGAAACTTAGGGAGTTAAGGATATACTGAGTGAAACTTAGGGAGTTAAGGATATACTAAGTGATACTTTAGGGAGTTAAGGATATGCTAAGTGATACTTAGGGAGTTAAGGATATACTGAGTGATAGTTAGGGAGTTAAGGATATACTAAGTGATACTTAGGGAGTTACGAATATACTAAGTGATACTTAGGGAGTTAAGGATATACTGAGTGAAACTTAGGGAGTTAAGGATATACTGAGTGAGGACTTAGGGAGTTAAGGATATGCTAAGTGATACTTAGGGAGTTAAGGATATGCTAAGTGAAACTTAGGGAGTTAAGGATATACTGAGTGAGGACTTAGGGAGTTAAGGATATACTGAGTGAGACTTAGGGAGTTAAGGATATGCCCTAAGTGAAACTTAGGGAGTTAAGGATATACTAAGTGAAAACTTAGGGAGTTAAGGATATACTGAGTGAAACTTAGGGAGTTAAGGATATACTGAGTGAAAACTTAGGGAGTTAAGGATATACTAAGTGAAACTTAGGGGAGTTAAGGATATACTGAGTGAAACTTAGGGAGTTAAGGATATACTGAGTGAAACTTAGGGGAGTTAAGGATATACTGAGTGAGACTTAGGGAGTTAAGGATATGCTAAGTGAAACTTAGGGAGTTAAGGATATACTGAGTGATAGTTAGGGAGTTAAGGATATACTAAGTGATACTTAGGGAGTTAAGGATATACTAAGTGATACTTAGGGAGTTAAGGATATACTAAGTGATACTTAGGGAGTTAAAGGGATATACTAAGTGATACTTAGGGAGTTATGAATATACTAAGTGAAACTTAGGGAGTTAAGGATATACTGAGTGAAACTTAGGGAGTTAAGGATATACTAAGTGATACCTTAGGGAGTTATGAATATACTAAGTGATACTTAGGGAGTTATGAATATACTAAGTGATACTTAGGGAGTTACGAATATACTAAGTGATACTTAGGGAGTGAAGGGATATACTAAGTGATACTTAGGGAGTTAAGGATATACTAAGTGATACTTAGGGACTTAAGGATATACTATGTGAGACTTAGGGAGTTGAGGATAGGAATTTAAAAATACAGAAGAACTTTTATCTAACTTGTCTTTAAAATAAAGCTACCTTAAAGAGATAATTCAATTTTTCTTAAAATATACACACCTCTTTCATTGATAATGCCCATTTGATATTCTCTTTCAATAGAAAATGAATAAATTTAATAGGCTCATTGAAAATTCTCGACGTTTCCTTGCTGAAGTATACACACACATATATATATATATATATATATATATATATATATATATATATATATATATATATATATAAACATTTTTTTTGGAAAAGGTGCTTACTTTATTCATCTTTTGCACTGCCATAGTACCCATTTGATGCTCTTGAGGCTTTGTATAGAATGGGATACTCTCCATTAACCTTTCTCCTTCTATACATAGAACCATAATTTGATATTCTCTGATCAATGCTGGCTAGCATAGATAAGAGAATCTCTTTAAGGATTCTCTTCAAACCAAATTAGTAACCACACTCAAGAGTTGCTGGAGAGTGTAGATCGATAAATCTATATCACTTTCCAGCATTCCAATCGATTTATTGATTAGAAGCGATTTCAGGAGATCATCGATTGATGACAGATCGAAGTGTCCATCTTGTCGATCAGGATGAGTATCAGATGGATCTGGATGAGATGCTGATTGAAGCAATATATCCTCTGCTTGAACATCACTCATTTTCAACATCAGATAGTTCATGCTCTTCACTCACTTCTAAAATCAGAATTAATAATATGGAATGTACATAGTGATTTACTTATGCGTTAAAATAATTACATATATGTAACAATATATTCATGTGTTCCAGGCTATCTAATTCATCTTTCGCATCTCAACAATGTATTCATCCGTCTACATCGAAAATATTTGATCAGCTGTTCATTAAAGTCATCTAAGTCAAAAGTAAGTTTAAGTAAGTAAACTGTTTGATATCAAATTTCATAAGTCCATCGTTAAAGTCATATCTGTAAATCTGTAGCGTACCTATTCCATCTATGATGATTATTATTTTTTATTGTTATTATTTTATTATTGTTATTAATATTATTATACTACATAAGCCTCCCTCACAATGTAGACTCTTATTGTCCGTATAAAATGTACTTGCATAATTGCATTGCTACTGCTGCTAAAACAGAGGAAGAACTATCGATTAACTCTCCACTCTTTCCCCCCCCCCTTTCCTTCCTCGCTCTCTCTGATCTACCTACTCCTCTCACCGGTGCTCTCTCTCTAAACATAGAAATTCATTGTGGCAGTGGTTGGCTACTCTCGTACCAAATGAAACAAGTGTATTTTATACGGTCAATACTGCTACATATATTCTTTTAGGAATATATTATTTATAAACATATTTCACAAACTAAATTAATCGAAATCTTTAGCATATAAAATCTTTAGCATACCTAATCGATATCTTTTTTTTAAGATGAAACACTGGAAATTCTCTCTCACTCACTGCCTATGTTTGCAATTGAATATATCGAATATGTATATATCGAATAAAAAGTAAGTTGTTCTTTTATTATTTCCTGTTCTCTCGCTCCATATCATAGATAATATATTAACTATGTAGTATAAGTGTGCATGTTCACATACATAGACATACATACGTACACGGACAGATTCATATTTATATATTCTTACAGGGTCCTTCACTTCGATGTGAGCTTCACTATACGAATACAAATCTAATGAATATATTCTGTATAATATTGCTTAAGCGGCTCCAATTGATTGTTTACTTTCTTCATGAATATTTTTATGCTACCATATGTCCTTTTTGTCTAGTGTCTGTGTTTTTTCCTGTCTATTTTTATGCTACCTCTCATTCCGAAATAATAAAGGCAAATAAGATTAAATTATAAAAACATGCCTGCTGATGCATCTTCTGTGTGATGTTTGATATAATGCTTCCTCCATGATGCGTATGACGCGTATGTTGGCAAATGCATGCAATGTTTACATACAACAAAATCACAATCGACATGGAAGGCATTTGAAGTGCACCCTCGTTACTTTCAGATCTGCCAGCTTTCGCTCGCAACCATCACTTGGACAGAAAATAGACCATCTGATATTGAATTATTATTAGTGCTAATATCGACAATGTGAAGTGCTCACGAAATTTCGAGTACATTTTGTGATGAATAATAAGTGGACGTAATATTTATTTATTTTGTTTAGTCCACCACGATGAAAGAATTTGAGGTATGCGGAATATATAATAAGTAGTGTGACCATAATCAATTGTTCATGGTTCGTATTCGTTCAAGATAAGATGGATATGCATTGAATATATTTCATTAAACTCTTATGTAGATCTTGCAAAACAATGTTCAGCATTAATCGTTTATTATATAAGATCATCCAAAACCAAACATAAAAAATACGAAATTAGATTGAAGACAGAGACAACTGAATAAATGTTAACAAATGACATAAATGTTTACAAAGTAACAAATGAACCGCGGATGAATTCACAATATCACACTAAGTAAAAAATTCCAATAACGCCTCAAATATGAGTGGAAACTAAGGTAACTTTAAAATCGAAGTGCTGAACTCACACGCCGATCGTGTCACTACTCACAATGAAACGCGCTAACGAAAAACCTGCTTGCGCATTCTGCGAACAACAGCTTTTTGAGTGCTCTACAGTACACTCATAAAAGTGTTCAGAAGTAAACACGATGAGTGTTATTTTTAACACCCACCGTGTCGCAAATCAATTTACAGCTTTTCAATTTACAGCTTTTTCTCTGTGTGTAGTTATTGTTCAGACCGAGTCTTTCGACAAGTATGAGGTCCTTTACGCATCATATTGATTGATCAACAGCGATGTAAACTCGACAAGGTAATAGAGTGAATTATAGATTGACGGATACCGAAATAAAGATGTTTACGTGTTGTTGTGATTTTTAATCTTTGATCTTCTCTCAGTACTGTATCGTATTATGATACTGTGTTTCTGCTGAAGGACGAATATAATGGATTTAATTATATAGTTATATATTTCAAACCGAGTCCTTTCGACAAGTATGAGGTCCTTCACGCATCATATTGATTGATCAACAACGATGTAAAATCGACAAGGTAATACAGTGAATTATTGATTGACCGATACCGAATAAAGATGTTTACGTGTTGTTTGTGATCTTTGATCTTCTCTCAGAACTGTATCGTATTAAGATACTGTATTTGTGCTGAAGACGAAATATAATGGATTTAATTATATAGTTTACTGTTTCAGACCGAGTCTTTCGAAAAGTATGAGGGTCCTTCACGCGTCATATTGATTGATCAACAACGATGTAAACTCGACAAGGTAGTACAGTGAATTATTGATTGACCGATACCGAATAAAGATGTTTACGTGTTGTTGTGATTTTTAATCTTTGATCTTCTCTCAGTACTGTATCGTATTATGATACTGTATTTGTGCTGAAGTTTGAATATAATGGATTTAATATATAGTTTACTGTTTCAGACCGAGTCTTTCGAAAAGTATGAGGTCCTTCACGCGTCATATTGATTGATCAACAACGATGTAAACTCGACAAGGTAGTACAGTGAATTATTGATTGACCGATACCGAATAAAGATGTTTACGTGGTTGTTTGTGATTTTAATCTTTTGATCTTCTCTCAGTACTGTATCGTATTATGATACTGTATTTCTGCTGAAGACGAATATAATGGATTTAATTATATAGTTATTATTTCAAACCGAGTCTTTCGACAAGTATAGGTCCTTCACGCATCATATTGATTGATCAACAACGATGTAAAATCGACAAAGTAATACAGTGAATTATTGATTGACCGATACCGAATAAAGATGTTTACGTGTTGTTGTGATTTTAATCTTTGATCTTCTCTCAGTACTGTATCGTATTATGATACTGTATTTGTGCTGAAGACGAATATAATGGATTTAATTATATAGTTACTGTTTCAGACCGAGTCTTTCGAAAAGTATGAGGTCCTTCACGCATCATATTGATTGATCAACAACGATGTAAAATCGACAAGGTAATACAGTGAATTATTGATTGACCGATACCGAATAAAGATGTTTACGTGTTGTTGTGATTTTAATCTTTGATCTTCTCTCAGTACTGTATCGTATTATGATACTGTGTTTCTGCTGAAGACGAATATAATGGATTTAATTATATAGTTATTATTTCAAACCGAGTCTTTCGACAAGTATAGGTCCTTCACGCATCATATTGATTGATCAACAACGATGTAAAATCAACAAGGTAATACAGTGAATTATTGATTGACCGATACCGAATAAAGATGTTTACGTGTTGTTGTGATTTCAATCTTTGATCTCTCAGTACTGTATCGTATTATTATACTGTGTTTCTGCTGAAGACGAATATAATGGATTTAATTATATAGTTATTGTTTCAGACCGAGTCTTTCGACAAGTATGAGGTCCTTTACGCATCATATTGATTGATCAACAGCGATGTAAACTCGACAAAGTAATAGAGTGAATTATTGATTGACCGATACCGAATAAAGATGTTTACGTGTTGTTGTGATTTTAAGCTTTGATCTCTCAGTACTGTATCGTATTATGATACTGTGTTTCTGCTGAAGACGAATATAATGGATTTAATTATATAGTTATTGTTTCAGACCGAGTCTTTCGACAAGTATGAGGTCCTTTACGCATCATATTGATTGATCAACAGCGATGTAAACTCGACAAAGTAATAGAGTGAATTATTGATTGACCGATACCGAATAAAGATGTTTACGTGTTGTTGTGATTTTAAGCTTTGATCTCTCAGTACTGTATCGTATTATGATACTGTGTTTCTGCTGAAGACGAATATAATGGATTTAATTATATAGTTATTATTTCAAACCGAGTCTTTCGACAAGTATAGGTCCTTCACGCATCATATTGATTGATCAACAACGATGTAAAATCGACAAGGTAATACAGTGAATTATTGATTGACCGATACCGAATAAAGATGTTTACGTGTTGTTGTGATTTTAATCTTTGATCTTCTCTCAGTACTGTATCGTATTATGATACTGTATTTGTGCTGAAGACGAATATAATGGATTTAATTATATAGTTATTATTTCAAACCGAGTCTTTCGACAAGTATGAGGTCCTTCACGCATCATATTGATTGATCAACAACGATGTAAAATCGACAAGGTAATACAGTGAATTATTGATTGACCGATACCGAATAAAGATGTTTACGTGTTGTTGTGATTTTAATCTTTGATCTTCTCTCAGTACTGTATCGTATTATGATACTGTATTTGTGCTGAAGACGAATATAATGGATTTAATTATATAGTTACTGTTTCAGACCGAGTCTTTCGAAAAGTATGAGGTCCTTCACGCATCATATTGATTGATCAACAACGATGTAAAATCGACAAGGTAATACAGTGAATTATTGATTGACCGATACCGAATAAAGATGTTTACGTGTTGTTGTGATTTTAATCTTTGATCTTCTCTCAGTACTGTATCGTATTATGATACTGTGTTTCTGCTGAAGACGAATATAATGGATTTAATTATATAGTTATTGTTTCAGACCGAGTCTTTCGACAAGTATGAGGTCCTTTACGCATCATATTGATTGATCAACAGCGATGTAAAACTCGACAAGGTAATAGAGTGAATTATTGATTGACGGATACCGAATAAAGATGTTTACGTGTTGTTGTGATTTCAATCTTTGATCTTCTCTCAGTACTGTATCGTATTATTATACTGTGTTTCTGCTGAAGACGAATATAATGGATTTAATTATATAGTTATTGTTTCAGACCGAGTCTTTCGACAAGTATGAGGTCCTTTACGCATCATATTGATTGATCAACAGCGATGTAAACTCGACAAAGTAATAGAGTGAATTATTGATTGACCGATACCGAATAAAGATGTTTACGTGTTGTTGTGATTTTAAGCTGTGATCTCTCAGTACTGTATCGTATTATGATACTGTGTTTCTGCTGAAGACGAATATAATGGATTTAATTATATAGTTATTGTTTCAGACCGAGTCTTTCGACAAGTATGAGGTCCTTTACGCATCATATTGATTGATCAACAGCGATGTAAACTCGACAAGGTAATAGAGTGAATTATTGATTGACCGATACCGAATAAAGATGTTTACGTGTTGTTGTGATTTTAAGCTTTGATCTTCTCTCAGTACTGTATCGTATTATGATACTGTGTTTGTGCTGAAGACGAATATAATGGATTTAATTATATAGTTATTATTTCAGACCGAGTCTTTCGACAAGTATAGGTCCTTCACGCATCATATTGATTGATCAACAACGATGTAAAATCGACAAGGTAATACAGTGAATTATTGATTGACCGATACCGAATAAAGATGTTTACGTGTTGTTGTGATTTTAATCTTTGATCTTCTCTCAGTACTGTATCGTATTATGATACTGTATTTGTGCTGAAGACGAATATAATGGATTTAATTATATAGTTACTGTTTCAGACCGAGTCTTTCGAAAAGTATGAGGTCCTTCACGCATCATATTGATTGATCAACAACGATGTAAAATCGACAAGGTAATACAGTGAATTATTGATTGACCGATACCGAATAAAGATGTTTACGTGTTGTTGTGATTTTAATCTTTGATCTTCTCTCAGTACTGTATCGTATTATGATACTGTATTTGTGCTGAAGACGAATATAATGGATTTAATTATATAGTTACTGTTTCAGACCGAGTCTTTCGAAAAGTATGAGGTCCTTCACGCATCATATTGATTGATCAACAACGATGTAAACTCGACAAGGTAATACAGTGAATTATTGATTGACGGATACCGAATAAAGATGTTTACGTGTTGTTGTGATTTTAATCTTTGATCTTCTCTCAGTACTGTATCGTATTATGATACTGTGTTTCTGCTGAAGACGAATATAATGGATTTAATTATATAGTTATTGTTTCAGACCGAGTCTTTCGACAAGTATGAGGTCCTTCACGCATCATATTGATTGATCAACAGCGATGTAAAATCGACAAAGTAATAGAGTGAATTATTGATTGACGGATACCGAATAAAGATGTTTACGTGTTGTTGTGATTTCAATCTTTGATCTTCTCTCAGTACTGTATCGTATTATGATACTGTGTTTCTGCTGAAGACGAATATAATGGATTTAATTATATAGTTATTGTTTCAGACCGAGTCTTTCGACAAGTATGAGGTCCTTTACGCATCATATTGATTGATCAACAGCGATGTAAACTCGACAAAGTAATAGAGTGAATTATTGATTGACCGATACCGAATAAAGATGTTTACGTGTTGTTGTGATTTTAAGCTGTGATCTTCTCTCAGTACTGTATCGTATTATGATACTGTGTTTCTGCTGAAGACGAATATAATGGATTTAATTATATAGTTATTATTTCAAACCGAGTCTTTCGACAAGTATGAGGTCCTTCACGCATCATATTGATTGATCAACAACGATGTAAAATCGACAAGGTAATACAGTGAATTATTGATTGACCGATACCGAATAAAGATGTTTACGTGTTGTTGTGATTTTAATCTTTGATCTTCTCTCAGTACTGTATCGTATTATGATACTGTATTTCTGCTGAAGACGAATATAATGGATTTAATTATATAGTTACTGTTTCAGACCGAGTCTTTCGACAAGTATAGGTCCTTCACGCATCATATTGATTGATCAACAACGATGTAAAATCGACAAGGTAATACAGTGAATTATTGATTGACCGATACCGAATAAAGATGTTTACGTGTTGTTGTGATTTTAATCTTTGATCTTCTCTCAGTACTGTATCGTATTATGATACTGTATTTGTGCTGAAGACGAATATAATGGATTTAATTATATAGTTACTGTTTCAGACCGAGTCTTTCGACAAGTATGAGGTCCTTCACGCATCATATTGATTGATCAACAACGATGTAAACTCGACAAGGTAATACAGTGAATTATTGATTGACGGATACCGAATAAAGATGTTTACGTGTTGTTGTGATTTCAATCTTTGATCTTCTCTCAGTACTGTATCGTATTATGATACTGTGTTTCTGCTGAAGACGAATATAATGGATTTAATTATATAGTTATTATTTCAGACCGAGTCTTTCGACAAGTATGAGGTCCTTTACGCATCATATTGATTGATCAACAGCGATGTAAACTCGACAAAGTAATAGAGTGAATTATTGATTGACGGATACCGAATAAAGATGTTTACGTGTTGTTGTGATTTCAATCTTTGATCTTCTCTCAGTACTGTATCGTATTATGATACTGTGTTTCTGCTGAAGACGAATATAATGGATTTAATTATATAGTTATTGTTTCAGACCGAGTCTTTCGACAAGTATGAGGTCCTTTACGCATCATATTGATTGATCAACAGCGATGTAAACTCGACAAAGTAATAGAGTGAATTATTGATTGACCGATACCGAATAAAGATGTTTACGTGTTGTTGTGATTTTAAGCTTTGATCTTCTCTCAGTACTGTATCGTATTATGATACTGTGTTTCTGCTGAAGACGAATATAATGGATTTAATTATATAGTTATTGTTTCAAACCGAGTCTTTCGACAAGTATAGGTCCTTCACGCATCATATTGATTGATCAACAACGATGTAAAATCGACAAGGTAATACAGTGAATTATTGATTGACCGATACCGAATAAAGATGTTTACGTGTTGTTGTGATTTTAATCTTTGATCTTCTCTCAGTACTGTATCGTATTATGATACTGTGTTTGTGCTGAAGACGAATATAATGGATTTAATTATATAGTTACTATTTCAGACCGAGTCTTTCGACAAGTATGAGGTCCTTCACGCATCATATTGATTGATCAACAACGATGTAAAATCGACAAAGTAATACAGTGAATTATTGATTGACCGATACCGAATAAAGATGTTTACGTGTTGTTGTGATTTTAATCTTTGATCTTCTCTCAGTACTGTATCGTATTATGATACTGTATTTGTGCTGAAGACGAATATAATGGATTTAATTATATAGTTACTATTTCAGACCGAGTCTTTCGACAAGTATGAGGTCCTTCACGCATCATATTGATTGATCAACAACGATGTAAAATCGACAAGGTAATACAGTGAATTATTGATTGACCGATACCGAATAAAGATGTTTACGTGTTGTTGTGATTTTAATCTTTGATCTTCTCTCAGTACTGTATCGTATTATGATACTGTATTTGTGCTGAAGACGAATATAATGGATTTAATTATATAGTTACTGTTTCAGACCGAGTCTTTCGACAAGTATGAGGTCCTTCACGCATCATATTGATTGATCAACAACGATGTAAAATCGACAAGGTAATACAGTGAATTATTGATTGACCGATACCGAATAAAGATGTTTACGTGTTGTTGTGATTTTAATCTTTGATCTTCTCTCAGTACTGTATCGTATTATGATACTGTGTTTCTGCTGAAGACGAATATAATGGATTTAATTATATAGTTATTATTTCAAACCGAGTCTTTCGACAAGTATGAGGTCCTTCACGCATCATATTGATTGATCAACAGCGATGTAAACTCGACAAAGTAATAGAGTGAATTATTGATTGACCGATACCGAATAAAGATGTTTACGTGTTGTTGTGATTTCAAGCTTTGATCTTCTCTCAGTACTGTATCGTATTATGATTCTGTGTTTCTGCTGAAGACGAATATAATGGATTTAATTATATAGTTATTATTTCAAACCGAGTCTTTCGACAAGTATGAGGTCCTTTACGCATCATATTGATTGATCAACAACGATGTAAAATCGACAAAGTAATACAGTGAATTATTGATTGACCGATACCGAATAAAGATGTTTACGTGTTGTTGTGATTTTAATCTTTGATCTTCTCTCAGTACTGTATCGTATTATGATACTGTATTTGTGCTGAAGACGAATATAATGGATTTAATTATATAGTTACTGTTTCAGACCGAGTCTTTCGAAAAGTATGAGGTCCTTCACGCATCATATTGATTGATCAACAACGATGTAAAATCGACAAGGTAATACAGTGAATTATTGATTGACCGATACCGAATAAAGATGTTTACGTGTTGTTGTGATTTTAATCTTTGATCTTCTCTCAGTACTGTATCGTATTATGATACTGTATTTGTGCTGAAGACGAATATAATGGATTTAATTATATAGTTACTGTTTCAGACCGAGTCTTTCGAAAAGTATGAGGTCCTTCACGCATCATATTGATTGATCAACAACGATGTAAAATCGACAAGGTAATACAGTGAATTATTGATTGACCGATACCGAATAAAGATGTTTACGTGTTGTTGTGATTTTAATCTTTGATCTTCTCTCAGTACTGTATCGTATTATGATACTGTATTTCTGCTGAAGACGAATATAATGGATTTAATTATATAGTTATTATTTCAGACCGAGTCTTTCGACAAGTATGAGGTCCTTCACGCATCATATTGATTGATCAACAGCGATGTAAACTCGACAAAGTAATAGAGTGAATTATTGATTGACCGATACCGAATAAAGATGTTTACGTGTTGTTGTGATTTTAAGCTTTGATCTTCTCTCAGTACTGTATCGTATTATGATTCTGTATTTCTGCTGAAGACGAATATAATGGATTTAATTATATAGTTATTATTTCAAACCGAGTCTTTCGACAAGTATAGGTCCTTCACGCATCATATTGATTGATCAACAACGATGTAAAATCGACAAGGTAATACAGTGAATTATTGATTGACCGATACCGAATAAAGATGTTTACGTGTTGTTGTGATTTTAATCTTTGATCTTCTCTCAGTACTGTATCGTATTATGATACTGTGTTTCTGCTGAAGACGAATATAATGGATTTAATTATATAGTTATTATTTCAAACCGAGTCTTTCGACAAGTATGAGGTCCTTCACGCATCATATTGATTGATCAACAGCGATGTAAACTCGACAAAGTAATAGAGTGAATTATTGATTGACCGATACCGAATAAAGATGTTTACGTGTTGTTGTGATTTTAAGCTTTGATCTCTCAGTACTGTATCGTATTATGATTCTGTGTTTCTGCTGAAGACGAATATAATGGATTTAATTATATAGTTATTATTTCAAACCGAGTCTTTCGACAAGTATAGGTCCTTCACGCATCATATTGATTGATCAACAACGATGTAAAATCGACAAGGTAATACAGTGAATTATTGATTGACCGATACCGAATAAAGATGTTTACGTGTTGTTGTGATTTTAATCTTTGATCTTCTCTCAGTACTGTATCGTATTATGATACTGTATTTGTGCTGAAGACGAATATAATGGATTTAATTATATAGTTACTGTTTCAGACCGAGTCTTTCGAAAAGTATGAGGTCCTTCACGCATCATATTGATTGATCAACAACGATGTAAAATCGACAAGGTAATACAGTGAATTATTGATTGACCGATACCGAATAAAGATGTTTACGTGTTGTTGTGATTTTAATCTTTGATCTTCTCTCAGTACTGTATCGTATTATGATACTGTGTTTCTGCTGAAGACGAATATAATGGATTTAATTATATAGTTATTGTTTCAAACCGAGTCTTTCGACAAGTATAGGTCCTTCACGCATCATATTGATTGATCAACAACGATGTAAAATCGACAAGGTAATACAGTGAATTATTGATTGACCGATACCGAATAAAGATGTTTACGTGTTGTTGTGATTTCAATCTTTGATCTCTCAGTACTGTATCGTATTATTATACTGTGTTTCTGCTGAAGACGAATATAATGGATTTAATTATATAGTTATTGTTTCAGACCGAGTCTTTCGACAAGTATGAGGTCCTTCACGCATCATATTGATTGATCAACAACGATGTAAACTCGACAAAGTAATAGAGTGAATTATTGATTGACCGATACCGAATAAAGATGTTTACGTGTTGTTGTGATTTTAAGCTTTGATCTCTCAGTACTGTATCGTATTATGATTCTGTGTTTCTGCTGAAGACGAATATAATGGATTTAATTATATAGTTATTATTTCAAACCGAGTCTTTCGACAAGTATAGGTCCTTCACGCATCATATTGATTGATCAACAACGATGTAAAATCGACAAGGTAATACAGTGAATTATTGATTGACCGATACCGAATAAAGATGTTTACGTGTTGTTGTGATTTTAATCTTTGATCTTCTCTCAGTACTGTATCGTATTATGATACTGTATTTGTGCTGAAGACGAATATAATGGAT
>CALSFV010000199.1:7500-12500 GCA_943737045.1 Parapristionchus giblindavisi
CCAAGCAACTCGACTCCGAGACGCGCCCGACCAACGCAGCCACAGCCCGAACGGGACTTTCACCCACTCTGGAAGCCACTTTCAAGCAGACTTAAGGCCACGACAAACGCCAGACAGACACGCCTATACGCAACACTTCGCCACAGAGAAACTCTGGGAGATTCTGCGCTGGGCTCTTCCGTTTTCACTCGCCGTTACTAACGGAATCCTTGTTAGTTTCTTTTCCTCCGCTTACTGATATGCTTAAGTTCAGCGGGTAGTCACGCCTGAGCTCAGGTAGGGTAATAATCACGATTAGAATCCTCTGTTGTCAACTTAACTCCGACTAAGCACGAACAAACGCCCCGCGGTAGGCACGCAGGAATAGGGAAAGACAGGTGGCCAGCAGAAAAAGCAATCATGCTAGCAGCACCCTTGTGTCACATCCTATAAACGAATGAAACGTATCGGTTTCAGCTGACGAGGTTCAGTTCACGTATCTTACGACACGCAAGCTTTGCTATATTTGATCGATCTAATGACGGAAACCCACGAGGAGCTTGCGCCACGACTAGGTCAGCACGAATATCCGAAGATATCGCACCAACACACTGATTAGATCCAACCCTGAGCCAGACGTACCGTGGGTTGCCCCACGGCGCCATTTGCATTCAACGATTTCGTGTTCATTGTATCTGCAATTCACACTAATTATCGCAGCTAGCTGCGGTTTTCATCGATTCACGAGTCAAGTGATCCACCATGTAGAGTTGTAATTGTTGAGTCGTCCGAAGACATCTCGTTTATGATTCAATTATTGAGAATTTGGGTTTGGCACCGATCTATCCCAGGCAGACCGATTTTTAATGCTGCCCCACAGAAGCACGGGGGTACCGTAATAGCGAAGATGCCCGGATAAGCATCCCCACACTACTACACAGCAACCAAATATCCGTTACAATTTTACATTAATACAAGCACATAATCAAGGTTTTATGCGATATGATCAACAATGATCCGCGGTCAGGTTCTCCTAATCGCACCTTGTTACGACTTTTGCCCGGTTCAAGCCACTGCGATTAAGGCGGTTTCTATCACCACGAAGCACGAAGCCCCATAGCAACAGTCCCCGCATTTCTCGAAGCAACTCAGTCCCGGGCAGCGACGGGCGGTGTGTACAAAGGGCAGGGACGTAATCAACGTGAGCTGATGACTCACACTTACTAGGAATTCCTCGTTGAAGGGAAATAATTGCAATTCCCTATCCCAATCACGGAAAGTTTTCAAGGGTTTACCCGAACCTTTCGGTCCAGGAATTATTCAAGCACGCTGATCTTTCCAGTGTAGCGCGCGTGCAGCCCCGAACATCTAAGGGCATCACAGACCTGTTATTGCTCAATTTCACGTGGCTAAACACCACTGATCCCTCTAAGAAGTTAACACGACTAAACCATCGCGAAACTATTTAGCAGGTTAGAGTCTCGTTCGTTATCGGAATAAACCAGACAAATCACTCCACGAACTAAGAACGGCCATGCACCACCAACCACCGAATCAAGAAAGAACTATCAATCTGTCAATCATAACAGTGTCCGGGCCGGGTGAGTTTTCCCGTGTTGAGTCAAATTAAGCCGCAGGCTCCACTCCTGGTGGTGCCCTTCCGTCAATTCCTTTAAGTTTCAGCTTTGCAACCATACTACCCCCGGAACCCGAAGACTTTCGTTTCCGGGAAGCTCCCAGGCAGGGCTAAACTACCACCACCTGATCGCTAGTTGGCATCGTTTACGGTCAGAACTAGGGCGGTATCTAATCGCCTTCGATCCTCTGACTTTCGTTCTTGATTAATGAAGACATTCTTGGCAAATGCTTTCGCAATTGGACGTCCCGCTGCGGTCCAAGAATTTCACCTCTCACGCAGCGATACGGATGCCCCCGTAGGTCCCTCTTAATCATTACTTCGATCCTAAGACCAACAGAATGAACCGAAGTCCTATTCTATTATTCCATGCACAGATATACAAGCTAAACGCCTGTCTTGAGCACTCTAATTTATTCAAGGTAAAAGCGCCAGCCACTCAAGCCAACCAATTAAGGCTAACAAGAGAAAACCGACAGAACAGTTCCGAATCACAGTTACTCACAAGGAGTACCGCGTTCAAGAACTCAGATTCAACTACGAGCTTTTTAACCGCAGCAATGACGATATACACTTTGAGAGCTGGAATTACCGCGGCTGCTGGCACCAGACTTGCCCTCTCATAGATCCTCGTTAAAGGGTTTAAATTGTACCCATTCCGATAACAGGCCTCAAAGAGATCTGTCTCGTTATTGATAGTTACTACCTCCTCGCATTGAGAGTGGGTAATTTTCGCGCCTGCTGCCTTCCTTGGATGTGGTAGCCGTTTCTCAGGCTCCCTCTCCGGAGTCAAACCCTTATTCTCCGTTACCCGTTATAACCATGGTAGTCACATAGACTTCCATCGACAGTTGATAGGGCAGATACTCGAACGATATGTCGCCGGTACGAGACCGTGCGATCAGCGAAATTATTCAGAGTCACCAAAACGGGTTGCCCCGATTGGTCTTGGTCTAACAAGTGCGCATATTCCGAAGAAAAATGCTTTGGTGCACGTATTAGCTCCAAAATTATCGCAGATATCCGATTAGGATAGTCTAGATCGAGTAGATAATAGCTGTTTTAATGAGCCGTTCGCAGATTCAAATTTCATTATATGTTCTTAGACATGCATGGCTTAATCTTTTATCTGAGCATATCACCGCTGGCAGGATCAACCAGGTAACTGTCATAAGACAGCGTCGTGCATTCGTATACACGATTTTGTGGTTAAGTAAGATTTTGGGTAGGACGCATGCAGTCGAACCCATCCAACCAAACACACCTTCGGTTTCACATTAGTGAACCTCAAAAACGTTCCAAAAATCATTAATTATACATCCAGCAACAACATTGGTTAAGAATAGCGACTGATCAGATGATCTGACGCAAATTGTGTAAGCGCAGACGGATCGTCGAAACGACCCAGCACTAATATTATTCATAAAGAGAACAAGCAAGCTCATTACTCTTTACATACATATGCAAAAGTAATTGGAAAATCTATTTTCACATGGTAGAGAACTGGTTTATCGCGCGGTCTCGGGGGTACATGGCATAGAGTCAGAGGGTATATGGCACACTGCCAGGGGGAACATGGCACAGAGTCAGAGGGTATATGGTACATTGCCAGGGGGTATATGGCGAAGTCTCAGGGGTACTTGGGACGGTGTCAGGGGTACATGGCATAGTGTCAGGGGGTACATGGGACGGAGTTAGGGGTACATGGCACAGTGTCAACCAAAATAAAAAATGATTGTCACTTACTGACAATTAATTTAAAACAAAAATAGAGGTTATTCACCGGTAAATTTTTAAAATCGAAAACATTTTCTCGACCAAATCTTGACATGTCGAGTGACAAATCGATGTGGCTTGAACCGATATCGATTGATATTGGTTCAAACCAATATAAAAAATGATTGTCACTTACTGACAATTATTTTAAAGCAAAAATAGAGGAAATTCACCGGTAAATTTTTAAAATCGAAAACATTTTCTCGACCAAATCTTGACATGTCGAGTGACATATCGATGTGGCTTGAACCGATATCGATTGATATTGGTTCAAACCAATATAAAAAATGATTGTCACTTACTGACAATTAATTTAAAACAAAAATAGAGGAAATTCACCGGTAAATTTTTAAAATCGAAAACATTTTCTCGACCAAATCTTGACATGTCGAGTGACATATCGATGTGGCTTGAACCGATATCGATTGATATTGGTTCAAACCAATATAAAAAATGATTGTCACTTACTGACAATTAATTTAAAACAAAAATAGAGGAAATTCACCGGTAAATTTTTAAAATCGAAAACATTTTCTCGACCAAATCTTGACATGTCGAGTGACATATCGATGTGGCTTGAACCGATATCGATTGATATTGGTTCAAACCAATATAAAAAATGATTGTCACTTACTGACAATTAATTTAAAGCAAAAATAGAGGAAATTCACCGGTAAATTTTTAAAATCGAAAACATTTTCTCGACCAAATCTTGACATGTCGAGTGACAAATCGATGTGGCTTGAACCGATATCGATTGATATTGGTTCAAACCAATATAAAAAATGATTGTCACTTACTGACAATTATTTTAAAGCAAAAATAGAGGAAATTCACCGGTAAATTTTTAAAATCGAAAACATTTTCTCGACCAAATCTTGACATGTCGAGTGACATATCGATGTGGCTTGAACCGATATCGATTGATATTGGTTCAAACCAATATAAAAAATGATTGTCACTTACTGACAATTAATTTAAAACAAAAATAGAGGAAATTCACCGGTAAATTTTTAAAATCGAAAACATTTTCTCGACCAAATCTTGACATGTCGAGTGACATATCGATGTGGCTTGAACCGATATCGATTGATATTGGTTCAAACCAATATAAAAAATGATTGTCACTTACTGACAATTAATTTAAAGCAAAAATAGAGGAAATTCACCGGTAAATTTTTAAAATCGAAAACATTTTCTCGACCAAATCTTGACATGTCGAGTGACAAATCGATGTGGCTTGAACCGATATCGATTGATATTGGTTCAAACCAATATAAAAAATGATTGTCACTTACTGACAATTACTTTAAAGCAAAAATAGAGGAAATTCACCGGTAAATTTTTAAAATCGAAAAACATTTTCTCGACCAAATCTTGACATGTCGAGTGACATATCGATGTGGCTTGAACCGATATCGATTGATATTGGTTCAAACCAATATAAAAAATGATTGTCACTTACTGACAATTAATTTAAAACAAAAATAGAGGAAATTCACCGGTAAATTTTTAAAATCGAAACATTTTCTCGACCAAATCTTGACATGTCGAGTGACATATCGATGTGGCTTGAACCGATATCGATTGATATTGGTTCAAACCAATA
>CALSFV010000199.1:17500-21104 GCA_943737045.1 Parapristionchus giblindavisi
ACTCGACTCCGAGACGCGCCCGACCAACGCAGCCACAGCCCGAACGGGACTTTCACCCACTCTGGAAGCCACTTTCAAGCAGACTTAAGGCCACGACAAACGCCAGACAGACACGCCTATACGCAACACTTCGCCACAGAGAAACTCTGGGAGATTCTGCGCTGGGCTCTTCCGTTTTCACTCGCCGTTACTAACGGAATCCTTGTTAGTTTCTTTTCCTCCGCTTACTGATATGCTTAAGTTCAGCGGGTAGTCACGCCTGAGCTCAGGTAGGGGTAATAATCACGATTAGAATCCTCTGTTGTCAACTTAACTCCGACTAAGCACGAACAAACGCCCCGCGGTAGGCACGCAGGAATAGGGAAAGACAGGTGGCCAGCAGAAAAAGCAATCATGCTAGCAGCACCCTTGTGTCACATCCTATAAACGAATGAAACGTATCGGTTTCAGCTGACGAGGTTCAGTTCACGTATCTTACGACACGCAAGCTTTGCTATATTTGATCGATCTAATGACGGAAAACCCACGAGGAGCTTGCGCCACGACTAGGTCAGCACGAATATCCGAAGATATCGCACCAACACACTGATTAGATCCAACCCTGAGCCAGACGTACCGTGGGTTGCCCCACGGCGCCATTTGCATTCAACGATTTCGTGTTCATTGTATCTGCAATTCACACTAATTATCGCAGCTAGCTGCGGTTTTCATCGATTCACGAGTCAAGTGATCCACCATGTAGAGTTGTAATTGTTGAGTCGTCCGAAGACATCTCGTTTATGATTCAATTATTGAGAATTTGGGTTTGGCACCGATCTATCCCAGGCAGACCGATTTTTAATGCTGCCCCACAGAAGCACGGGGGTACCGTAATAGCGAAGATGCCCGGATAAGCATCCCCACACTACTACACAGCAACCAAATATCCGTTACAATTTTACATTAATACAAGCACATAATCAAGGTTTTATGCGATATGATCAACAATGATCCGCGGTCAGGTTCTCCTAATCGCACCTTGTTACGACTTTTGCCCGGTTCAAGCCACTGCGATTAAGGCGGTTTCTATCACCACGAAGCACGAAGCCCCATAGCAACAGTCCCCGCATTTCTCGAAGCAACTCAGTCCCGGCAGCGACGGGCGGTGTGTACAAAGGGCAGGGACGTAATCAACGTGAGCTGATGACTCACACTTACTAGGAATTCCTCGTTGAAGGGAAATAATTGCAATTCCCTATCCCAATCACGGAAAGTTTTCAAGGGTTTACCCGAACCTTTCGGTCCAGGAATTATTCAAGCACGCTGATCTTTCCAGTGTAGCGCGCGTGCAGCCCCGAACATCTAAGGGCATCACAGACCTGTTATTGCTCAATTTCACGTGGCTAAACACCACTGATCCCTCTAAGAAGTTAACACGACTAAACCATCGCGAAACTATTTAGCAGGTTAGAGTCTCGTTCGTTATCGGAATAAACCAGACAAATCACTCCACGAACTAAGAACGGCCATGCACCACCAACCACCGAATCAAGAAAGAACTATCAATCTGTCAATCATAACAGTGTCCGGGCCGGGTGAGTTTTCCCGTGTTGAGTCAAATTAAGCCGCAGGCTCCACTCCTGGTGGTGCCCTTCCGTCAATTCCTTTAAGTTTCAGCTTTGCAACCATACTACCCCCCGGAACCCGAAGACTTTCGTTTCCGGGAAGCTCCCAGGCAGGGCTAAACTACCACCACCTGATCGCTAGTTGGCATCGTTTACGGTCAGAACTAGGGCGGTATCTAATCGCCTTCGATCCTCTGACTTTCGTTCTTGATTAATGAAGACATTCTTGGCAAATGCTTTCGCAATTGGACGTCCCGCTGCGGTCCAAGAATTTCACCTCTCACGCAGCGATACGGATGCCCCCGTAGGTCCCTCTTAATCATTACTTCGATCCTAAGACCAACAGAATGAACCGAAGTCCTATTCTATTATTCCATGCACAGATATACAAGCTAAACGCCTGTCTTGAGCACTCTAATTTATTCAAGGTAAAAGCGCCAGCCCACTCAAGCCAACCAATTAAGGCTAACAAGAGAAAACCGACAGAACAGTTCCGAATCACAGTTACTCACAAGGAGTACCGCGTTCAAGAACTCAGATTCAACTACGAGCTTTTTAACCGCAGCAATGACGATATACACTTTGAGAGCTGGAATTACCGCGGCTGCTGGCACCAGACTTGCCCTCTCATAGATCCTCGTTAAAGGGTTTAAATTTGTACCCATTCCGATAACAGGCCTCAAAGAGATCTGTCTCGTTATTGATAGTTACTACCTCCTCGCATTGAGAGTGGGTAATTTTCGCGCCTGCTGCCTTCCTTGGATGTGGTAGCCGTTTCTCAGGCTCCCTCTCCGGAGTCAAACCCTTATTCTCCGTTACCCGTTATAACCATGGTAGTCACATAGACTTCCATCGACAGTTGATAGGGCAGATACTCGAACGATATGTCGCCGGTACGAGACCGTGCGATCAGCGAAATTATTCAGAGTCACCAAAACGGGTTGCCCCGATTGGTCTTGGTCTAACAAGTGCGCATATTCCGAAGAAAAATGCTTTGGTGCACGTATTAGCTCCAAAATTATCGCAGATATCCGATTAGGATAGTCTAGATCGAGTAGATAATAGCTGTTTTAATGAGCCGTTCGCAGATTCAAATTTCATTATATGTTCTTAGACATGCATGGCTTAATCTTTTATCTGAGCATATCACCGCTGGCAGGATCAACCAGGTAACTGTCATAAGACAGCGTCGTGCATTCGTATACACGATTTTGTGGTTAAGTAAGATTTTGGGTAGGACGCATGCAGTCGAACCCATCCAACCAAAACACACCTTCGGTTTCACATTAGTGAACCTCAAAAACGTTCCAAAAATCATTAATTATACATCCAGCAACAACATTGGTTAAGAATAGCGACTGATCAGATGATCTGACGCAAATTGTGTAAGCGCAGACGGATCGTCGAAACGACCCAGCACTAATATTATTCATAAAGAGAACAAGCAAGCTCATTACTCTTTACATACATATGCAAAAGTAATTGGAAAATCTATTTTCACATGGTAGAGAACTGGTTTATCGCGCGGTCTCGGGGGTACATGGCATAGAGTCAGAGGGTATATGGCACACTGCCAGGGGGAACATGGCACAGAGTCAGAGGGTATATGGTACATTGCCAGGGGGTATATGGCGAAGTCTCAGGGGTACTTGGGACGGTGTCAGGGGTACATGGCATAGTGTCAGGGGGTACATGGGACGGAGTTAGGGGTACATGGCACAGTGTCAACCAAAATAAAAAATGATTGTCACTTACTGACAATTAATTTAAAACAAAAATAGAGGTTATTCACCGGTAAATTTTTAAAATCGAAAACATTTTCTCGACCAAATCTTGACATGTCGAGTGACAAATCGATGTGGCTTGAACCGATATCGATTGATATTGGTTCAAACCAATATAAAAAATGATTGTCACTTACTGACAATTATTTTAAAAGCAAAAATAGAGGAAATTCACCGGTAAATTTTTAAAATCGAAAACATTTTCTCGACCAAATC
>CALSFV010000200.1:0-18474 GCA_943737045.1 Parapristionchus giblindavisi
TCTTCTTTCATGTTTCAAAATGGGACAGTGACCATGCTGAGAAGAAATAATTATTAATCTACTCATAGATTGTCCTTAAATGGACATATCGTCATTGCTCATAACACAGTCTGACAACTTCATTCTCTATGTATTATCCATTTTATTATTGTATATTCCACATTCCTGCTATAATCACAATTTTTGATACAGGATAATAATATATTGCTTATAATTTATTTATCTTTAACGATAAACAGAGAGGTGAAAGAGAAAATAAAATTATGGAATGAGGGCGATAAGATAGTACTTTCCAGTCTATTCACACTAGGATGCAAGGAATGATAGGTTTAAAAGAAAAAAGTTTCAACATTATTTTCGTTTAAATTTTCCGTTTGATGAAACAAATCACGTGTATCAAAACGGCTATTATATTCTCAGTAAAGTTTCTAAATTGCGTCAACTTGTGAAAATAAGGAGGGGTCTACCACGAAATATCAAGTTTAATAAAAAAATTGCATTGCTACTGCTGCTAAAACTATCGATTAACTCTCCACTCTTTCCTCCTTTCCTTCCTCGCTCTCTCTGATCTACCTACTCTCTCACCGGTGCTCTCTCTCTAAACATAGAAATTCATTGTGGCAGTGGTTGGCTACTCTCGTACTAAATAAACAAGTTTATTTTATACGGTCAATATCAATGTTGTACCATCGTATGTATGCTTACACCAATCATCAAATCGTTTATTATTTAACCAATTTCATCATATCACTACCGTGTCAAAGATTTTTGAAAAGATATTCATTTTAAATATTTTCTCAATGATCAAAATCGTTCTGACCCCTTTCAATCTTGATTTCCTAAATATAGATCTACTGCCACTCAATTAACTGAAACACATTCATATTTTCTCTCTCAATCTCTGCCCATATTTCGTTTGATACTGTTTTCTTTGATTTCCGTAAGGTCTTTGACTCTATCGATCATTGAATTTTACTTCACAAAGATCTTATCTTGCACTTTCTAACAATAAACACATTATTTCACTTCTTGAATCTTATATGTACAGTGTAGCCTAAGCGTCAACGGACACTTTTTCATTTTTTTATAACTTTTGATCCAGGAAAGCAATCAAGCTGATCTTTTGAGTCAATGTACAGAATTTATCAAGGGATACAACCATGATGTGTTGGAGTAATTAAATTAGTTCACTGTTGCATAGTCATGATTCTATCGAAATACACTTTTTTGAAAAATTACATTTCTTTGGTGAAAGGCCCTGTTCTTCTGAAACAATGTGAGAGTGTAGACATATACTAGGGCTGCACAGTCAAACAATCCGGAATGGCTCTGACTCCGATTTCGAGCTGTAGCTTTGTTGCAAATTTGACCCCCAAAATTTATAACTCAGCTTCTAGATGTGCTAACGACCCGCTCTAATTGCTGAAATGATGCCAGTCGCGAGTAATGTTTATCCCCAGATTACGGTAGTCATAGCTCGTCATTTGCCCTCAGGGCATAAAATAATTTTTTGTTGGGAGGACCGATTTTGAGACCCTACCGTTCAGAGAGCAGGTCTTCTAAAATTATGGTTCCTGCGCAAGCATCTTTGAACTGTATCATATATTTATTTCCCTTATTTTGGTTTAGTTACGATTCCTTTCAGACCCGTAGCTAAAGTTATGCTGAGGTTTACTCGGTGCGCGCTCTTGTGCTTTCTCTCTCACTTCTCTCGTTCCCGCTCCTCAGTTGATGAAATCTTCTATTTTCAAAGCACCTATGCATGTTAGAGATGTTCACAAAAGTTTTTATACTATTGCTGAACTTCGATCTTTGATCTATGTATTTTGATCTTTGATCCCTCTCTCTTTCCCTCTCTCTTTTCTCTCTCTCTCTTTCCCTCTCTCTTTTCTCTTTCTCTTTTTACGCATTCTTTTCCTTCTCTCTCTCTCCCTCTCTCTCTCTCTCTCTCTCTCTCTCTCTCTCTCTCTCTCTCTCTCTCTTTCTCTCTTTCTCTCTCTCTCTCTCTCTCCTCTCTCTCTCTCTCTCTCTCTCTCTCTCTCTCTCTCTCTCTCTCTCTCTCTCTCTCACCCTCTCTCTTTTCCCTCTCACTTTCTCTCTCTCTTTCTCTCTCTCTCTTCCTCTCTCTCTCTCTCTCTCACCCTCTCTCTTTTCCCTCTCACTTTCTCTCTCTCTTTCTCTCTCTCTCTCTCTTCTCTCTCTCTCTCTCTCTCTCTCTCTCTCTCTCTCTCTCTCTCTCACCCTCTCTCTTTTCCCCCTATCTCTCGTTCTTTCCTCTCTTCTTTCCTCTCTATCTTACCCGCTCTCTCCCTCTCTTTTTTTTCTTTTCAATGTTATATTTTCAGAACCAAGCTAATAAGAAGAGAATTGAAGAACTCGAAAGAAAAGTCGAAACTGAACAAAAAGAGAAAGAAGAACTTTGGAAGACTAAAAATTTACTTGAAAAGAGACTAGAAATCGAAAAAAAGGATAGAAATGAACTAGAAAGAAGTCTAGAAGATAAGGAGAAGAAAGAAGAAGAACTAGAGAAGAGAAATGCAATAATGGAAATGGAAATGAAAGAATTACAGCAGAAATATAATAAACTACTAGTCAGAGTAAGTTATACTATGTTTCGAAAATAAATGATAAACAAAGAAAACCCTCCTCGTTTTATCTCGCCTTTTTTTTATTTTCTCGACTTTTGAACATTGCATAATTAAAACAACAAAAATAGGAATATAAATAGAATCTATTTTCAGATTTCAAAATGGGATGAGAAGAAATAATTACTAATTGTGCTAAGAAAAAGTTTTCCTAACCCTTGTAGTCAAATCGATATCCTCCTACTCTTTGTATCCTCCATTCTATTTTTCTGTGTTAACTTCAAAAATAAAGGCACATAAGATGATACATTATCATCTTCTATCTTCGATTTCTACTTCTAAAGTTATGGAAATATTGATTTGTCGTGATTAGAGTTGGCAATACGAGCGTTGCGGGCCAGCAATGAAATTGACTTTTCATTGCTAATGATTGCGGGCCCGCAGTGGGGTGTAAAATCATTTAAAGTCATTGCGGGCCGCAAATCAGAGGGAGGGGAGGGGGAGCGATTGCGGGCCCGCAATGACTACTTTATTCCTACCCTGCTATTTTTTTGCTATCGGTCGTTTTTTTCTCTGTTAACGAAGGAAAGTGAAGAGAACTGAGATGAACGACCGATCACAAAGTAGCAGGGTAGGAATGAAGTAGGAATGAAGTAGAATGAAGTAGTAGTCGCAATCGCTCCCCTCCCCTCTCTCCTAGTTTGCGGGCCCACAATGAATTGTGCATTATTGCCATCTCTAGTCGTGATGTAGAAACTGCTGGTCCGGACTTGTATTGGTTCGGAACTTTCTTTCTATCAATAATCTCTAACTTGTTGAACAGCATGGATTTAGAAACAAGTGGTCGTGTAACTCTTCTTTGTTCTTTCTTTCTTTCTTTCTTTATTTCCATCACAATAAATGAACAATAGAGCAGACTCTGGTATTTTGCCACTTAAAGTCTACTTAAACTACGTCACAGACTTTAAGTAGACTTTAAGTAAACTTTAAGTGAAAGAACATTTGATGAAATGCATTACAGTATACCACACCACTTTAAGTAGACTTACGTCTCACTTTAAGTTTACTTAAAGTCTACTTAAAGTGGGAAAGTTTAAGTAGACTTTAAGTGGCAAAATACCAGAGGATATGTAAATACTATGGGTTGATGGAGGTCCGTCGCGATATCTTCGAATCGGTTGAAGGAAGCGGGGAAATAGGGTGGATACTTATAAGTGACGTTGTTCTCCATCTTCTCTCATTCGCACGTCGAACTCAACAAAAACATGCATTTCATGAGCATTTATCGATTTCTATCGCGCTTTTGATTTCATCTCTCTAAATCTTCTGATCTACAAATGCGAAAAAAATAGGGTTTTTAAAATTCGCGGCTGCCTTATTAGATTTCTTAAATCGTTTCCCTTTTCAATAACCCAAACTGTGTTAGTCGCTAATTCCAGCTCTCGGTCATTTGAAACTCTCAGTGGTGTCCCCAACGGAGCCCTCTTATTCTCTTCTGATATTCCGTCTCTTCTTCCTCCTTCCGTATTCTTTTCTATTCTCTTCTGATATTCCGTCTCTTCTTCCTCCTTCCGTATTCTGTTCTATTCTCTTCTGATATTCCGTCTCTTCTTCCTCCTTCCGTATTCTGTTCTATTCTCTTCTGATATTCCGTCTCTTCTTCCTCCTTCCGTATTCTTTTCTATTCTCTTCTGATATTCCGTCTCTTCTTCCTCCTTCCGTATTCTTTTCTATTCTCTTCTGATATTCCGTCTCTTCTTCCTCCTTCCGTATTCTTTTCTATTCTCTTCTGATATTCCGTCTCTTCTTCCTCCTTCCGTATTCTGTTCTATTCTCTTCTGATATTCCGTCTCTTCTTCCTCCTTCCGTATTCTGTTCTACGGAGCCCTCTTATTCTCTTCTGATATTCCGTCTCTTCTTCCACCTTCCGTATTCTGTTCTACGGAGCCCTCTTATTCTCTTCTGATATTCCGTCTCTTCTTCCTCCTTCCGTATTCTGTTCTATTCTCTTCTGATATTCCGTCTCTTCTTCCTCCTTCCGTATTCTTTTCTATTCTCTTCTGATATTCCGTCTCTTCTTCCTCCTTCCGTATTCTTTTCTATTCTCTTCTGATATTCCGTCTCTTCTTCCTCCTTCCGTATTCTGTTCTATTCTCTTCTGATATTCCGTCTCTTCTTCCTCCTTCCGTATTCTTTTCTATTCTCTTCTGATATTCCGTCTCTTCTTCCTCCTTCCGTATTCTTTTCTATTCTCTTCTGATATTCCGTCTCTTCTTCCTCCTTCCGTATTCTTTTCTATTCTCTTCTGATATTCCGTCTCTTCTTCCTCCTTCCGTATTCTGTTCTATTCTCTTCTGATATTCCGTCTCTTCTTCCTCCTTCCGTATTCTTTTCTATTCTCTTCTGATATTCCGTCTCTTCTTCCTCCTTCCGTATTCTGTTCTATTCTCTTCTGATATTCCGTCTCTTCTTCCTCCTTCCGTATTCTTTTCTATTCTCTTCTGATATTCCGTCTCTTCTTCCTCCTTCCGTATTCTTTTCTATTCTCTTCTGATATTCCGTCTCTTCTTCCTCCTTCCGTATTCTGTTCTATTCTCTTCTGATATTCCGTCTCTTCTTCCTCCTTCCGTATTCTTTTCTATTCTCTTCTGATATTCCGTCTCTTCTTCCTCCTTCCGTATTCTGTTCTATTCTCTTCTGATATTCCGTCTCTTCTTCCTCCTTCCGTATTCTTTTCTATTCTCTTCTGATATTCCGTCTCTTCTTCCTCCTTCCGTATTCTTTTCTATTCTCTTCTGATATTCCGTCTCTTCTTCCTCCTTCCGTATTCTTTTCTATTCTCTTCTGATATTCCGTCTCTTCTTCCTCCTTCCGTATTCTGTTCTATTCTCTTCTGATATTCCGTCTCTTCTTCCTCCTTCCGTATTCTGTTCTACGGAGCCCTCTTATTCTCTTCTGATATTCCGTCTCTTCTTCCACCTTCCGTATTCTGTTCTACGGAGCCCTCTTATTCTCTTCTGATATTCCGTCTCTTCTTCCTCCTTCCGTATTCTGTTCTATTCTCTTCTGATATTCCGTCTCTTCTTCCTCCTTCCGTATTCTTTTCTATTCTCTTCTGATATTCCGTCTCTTCTTCCTCCTTCCGTATTCTTTTCTATTCTCTTCTGATATTCCGTCTCTTCTTCCTCCTTCCGTATTCTGTTCTATTCTCTTCTGATATTCCGTCTCTTCTTCCTCCTTCCGTATTCTTTTCTATGATCTCAAAGTCTACTCCTTTAACAACTACGAAGCCCTTCAAACATTTCATTCATATTCTCTTCTGATATTCCGTCTCTTCTTCCTCCTTCCGTATTCTGTTCTATGATCTCAAAGTCTACTCCTTTAACAACTACGAAGCCCTTCAAACATTTCATTCATATTCTCTTCTGATATTCCGTCTCTTCTTCCTCCTTCCGTATTCTGTTCTATGATCTCAAAGTCTACTCCTTTAACAACTACGAAGCCCTTCAAACATTTCATTCATATTCTCTTCTGATATTCCGTCTCTTCTTCCTCCTTCCGTATTCTGTTCTATGATCTCAAAGTCTACTCCTTTAACAACTACGAAGCCCTTCAAACATTTCATTCATATTCTCTTCTGATATTCCGTCTCTTCTTCCTCCTTCCGTATTCTGTTCTATGATCTCAAAGTCTACTCCTTTAACAACTACGAAGCCCTTCAAACATTTCATTCATATTCTCTTCTGATATTCCGTCTCTTCTTCCTCCTTCCGTATTCTGTTCTATGATCTCAAAGTCTACTCCTTTAACAACTACGAAGCCCTTCAAACATTTCATTCATATTTCTCATTAAAGATTAAACATTTCTCGTTTTCATGATTGGAGCTCATTGTCCCATCCATCATCTTTATCTTTATTTATTGTTTTGAGAGTATATTGATTAATTATTATTCCACTAATTTTCGACCTTATCGCTCATGAGCATGTGATAAATATATGATTGGAGTTCCTTATGGGGCCTAATTATGTATAGTTCTAAATCAGCTATTATGGGCACCAACCACCCTCAAGATCACTTCAGTATCGGCAATCGTCCCCTGCCAATAGTATCACAATTCAAAGATCTTGGAATTACTTACAACGATTCGCTTGATTTTAGCGAGCACATTGCTATTTAACATAGCTAGGTAAGCAAAATCCAGATGTTACTATATTTTTCGATCGTTTACTTCACGTATTGTATCTTTATACAGTCGTCTATTCTGTACCTATGTCCGTCCTCTGCTCGAGTACTGTAGTGAACTTTGGTCCCCGTCGTCTTCGTCAATGCAACTGCATGTTGAATCTGTCCTTAAAAACTATTCCAGAATCGTTCTTCGTAGATGTGGTATCCCGTATATCGACTATCCTCACAAACTATCCCTTCTCGACCTTCAATCCCTTTCTACCCGTAGAGACATCATTGATCTGACCACAACTTTTAAGATCATTAACGGTTTTATCGATATCGATCCCCGCAAAACGTTCCTTTTCTCCAATTCACTCCACAGAAACCGTGGACACCCCCAAAAACTACTCTTTCATAGGATTTCCAGGAGTAGATTTAGATCTTTCTTGTCTAATAGAGTTGCTAATAAATGGAATACTCTCGATTCTCTCGATTCGATTCGATTCTCGATTGTAAATTCGCCCAACCCCGCACTTTTTCGCAATAGTATAAAAGCTGTGATCTAGATTACAGCATTTTCTTCCTATTTAATCAATATATATATAATTCACAGTATATCGTTAATGTATCTTGTCCAAGAAACGATAAACTATTATTAGTATTAGAATAAAAAAATTTAAAACACAACTTTTGCATACCTTCGTATAAAGATATTATAATAATACTACTATACATGAAGGAAAGCCTCAATTCCAGTCTCTCTTTTTTCGCGCATTATTTCACCATTTTAGTTTTTATCTGAGTAGTTCTGGTCGCTGTTCCATCAGCAGCGTACAATGGCAGTCAAAAGTATTCCTCTAAAACAGCTTTTCCGAATTTTCCGAAAATATTTTCTGAAATTTCCGATTTTCCGAAAAATTTTTATCCGAACAGCCCTAATATGGTCGCGTTGCGGCTGCTCGCCATACGAACGCTTCTGACTAGACCTATCATCGAGATGGCTCATTGTTAGTGGCTAGAACTTTTCCCGCCCGGTGCAAATAAACTTTCCCTTTTTTTCGTAGTGCGGGAGGCTTCAAGACAAAGTTAAATGTAGGGGTTTCCCTCCATTGAACCGCCGTGGAAACAAATGACGAGTTTCGAAACAGCTATGATATCCTCACATGGGAATGGTGCGAACTCACATATATGCTTGGAGATGACTGGAACAAGCGCTTGAAAAATAAAAAAAAATCGCATTTCGTCGGGCTATGACTCGCTTCAGAAAAAAAAAGTGAGTTCTCACCATTCCCATGTCAGCAAAGTTTCAAAATTGCGGTCAACTCCACGAAATACTAAATAACGAAATACCGAGTTCAACGGTATATAGTGCTGGGCTTTTCTTATTTTCTTCTTTTTCGAAATTTTTTTTTGAATTTTTCTCAAAAATTAAACGTGCAAAGCACCGTTAAAACGAAAAAAGTGAAAGCAAATTGTGACAACAAAAATTGAGAGTAACCCCCCCCCCCTTGAAAAAAACAAGTCCGGAAAATCAGTTTTGAATTACCGCGAATCCAAAATTGGCGTCTCACAACGATAACTCTACCACAACATGCGGTGTGTTGTCTGAATTTCATTGAATAGAAATTTGGCTTACTAGTTTTGCATACCACAAAAATAATTTGGCTTGCTTTATACAAATCTCCATATACAAATCAAATCGAACCTTACCAGTCTTATACCAATACGTGCAACTACCACCCATAGTTTAATGGTAAGTGTCCAGTTGAAGGAATGATCCAGCGGGTTCGAATCCCGCCACGGCGAGTGATTTTTGCACATTATTTCCTATATGTTAGATAGAGTTATCGCGTTGGGGAACACTGGCGGGAATTCAAACCCTGAAAAGTTGAAGGGTGACTGTCCCTTTAACAAGATTCCCATGTATTGTTTTAAATTTTTCAGGCTCTCGATGTATATTATATTAGGGCCGAAACACCGGTGAGTGATCTTTGAACTTTGATCTTTATATTGATCTTTGATCTCAGGTTCCAACCATCCTTCTTCACCAAGATTGCTCCATCTCTGCTTCTGAATGCTGTAGGCGATGTGAACGCAGAATATGAGACTTGCTCAGTGTACGCAGCGGATACGGTAGGCACACGAGACGAAAGTATCATCAACTGATTTTATTCTTCCAGGAAACGGGTAACAAGTACGACAAAGGTGTGGTGTTTTACATGAAGGACGATAAGATTGTCGGAGTGTTGTTGGTGAATCTGATAGGTGGAGGTATCGATGTAGCGAGGTACGGTAGATGCACCATTATTGATTATCGTGAACCGACTTTTTCATGTAATGTTCAAAAGTTTGACCAAACTTGATTCTCTTTTCGCAACTTTTGGACACATCATTATACTTAATTCTTTTCATTCACTTGAAGAAATTAAGATTTTAAAATTATTTATTTACTTATTTATCTTTTTCAGAAGATTGGTAGATGATGGAAAGGTTGGTATGGATATGAAGGAGGTAGCGTTCACCCTCTACGATAATCATGTTTCGGATGAAGAAAAGAAGAATGAATAGATTGATCTTTGAACTTTGATCTTTCCATAATTTGTTTCTAGTCTGTTATAATCATTGTTACGCGATTCATCGATTCTAAATCGAATCTTTTAGAAATTATTAAATATCAATTTTCGTCGTTTTTAGATTATGTCAGAGTAGTTGATTTCACTGTTATTTTTTTTGTTTTCGTCATTTTGCCATCATTTTCTTGTTGTAATAGCTATATAAATATGCATGAGAAAAAGTTCAACTCCATTATTTGTGTGGAATCATTACTAGGCTTGGCCATGTACACTCGTTATAACGAACGGGACATAGCAAAACGAAGAAGATAATCATTTCTCCTTGATTCCCTCTGGTATTCGAACCCTTGGATTGAAAGTCAAGACTGTTATCCCCTAGGCCATGGGCTCCTATTTGTAGATATATCAAACCATCTACATCACACTATCTGAGAAAATTCAACTACTGAATTTTTTTTTGGTTTCGACGAAAAATGGATTTTCCTGTTTTATGTATGATAATTACAGGCACCATGAGTGTAGTTCACTGGTACTTGGAAATTTCTTCCAATTGAAAATTCGCGCCAGGAGGGGACCACACAACGATTTGGCGACTTTTCCTAAAAAGTTTATTTCGAATACAATCGATTCGGGAGTGGGTGCAATGGACTCCTTGGCGAATTATAAGAAACTATTGCTGAGGAAAGTTTAATTGATCAAAGATCAACGAAGGCTGGAATTCGGGAATATTCAGAAAAAATCGCTGGAATTGGGAATTTTCGAAAAAATTGTTTACATTAAATTAATTCTCACTATTTTCCATGGCGAATGTAAACTTTTTATTTGCTCAATCGCTTCTACATAGTGAGAATTATGGAAAATGGTGAGAATTAATTTAATGCAAACATTTTTTTCGAAAATTCCCAATTCCAGCGTTCGTTGACCGTTGATCGAAAAACTCTCCTAAGCAATAGTTTCTTAGATTAAAACAAGGATTCGAATGCGCCCAGTCCCGAATCGATTAGATTAGAAATAAACTTTTTAGAGAACGTCGCCAATCCTCACCACAATTGAATTCTGCAAACAAAATTGATTCGTTTACAAATTTCCCACTTTTTAAAAATTATCAAATTTAAACTAAAGATGTAATATAATATGCAGAAGCTATTGAGCAAATAAAAAATTTACCTGGGCCATGGGAAAATAGTGAGAATTAATTTAATGTGATTTTTTTTGAAAATTCCCGAATTCCAGCCTTCGTTGATCTTTGATCAAAAACTTTCCTCAGCAATAGTTTCTTATAATTCGCCAAGGAGTCCATTGCACCCACTCCCGAATCGATTGGATTCGAAATAAACTTTTTAGGAAAAGTCGCCAAATCGTTGTGTGGTCACCTCCTGAAGCGAATTTTCAATTGGAAGGAATTTACAAGTACCAGAGAACTACTCATAGAGCCTGTAATTATCACACATAAAACAGAAAAATTCATTTTTCATCGATACCGCACCTATGTGGATTTTCTCAGATAGCGTGATTTAAAATCTTGGAAATTTAGAAAATACACATCGTAGTTGACGTAATTGACAATCTTTTCCACTACTTTTACTACTTTTCCAACTACTTTTACAATCCCAAAATTAACACTACTTTTCACTTTTAGAATATTTTAACACCACATTAGAAATTATAAATCGAATTGAATATTCTATGTGATTAGCATGGCCTAATATGGTTTGTCACCGTTAATTCATATACATCCCCGATGTGTTCTATTGAAGGAATAAATATTATTATTATTATTATTATTATTATTATTATTATTATTATTATCATTATTATTATTATATTCATATATCACGCTATCTGAGAAAATCCACATAGGTGCGGTATCGATGAAAAATGAATTTTTCTGTTTTATGTATGATAATTATAGGCTCCATGAGTGAAGTACACTGGTACTTGGAAATTGCTTCCAATTGAAAATTCGCTTCAGGGGGTGACCACACAACGATAGCGCCTTTTCCTAAAAAGTTTATTTGGAATCCAATCGATGCGGGAGTGGGCTCAATCGAATCCTTAGCTAATTCTAAGAAACTATTGTCTAGGTGAGTTTTTTGATCAACGGACAACGAAGGCTGGAATCGGGAATTTTCGAAAAAAAATTCACATTTAATTAATTTTCACTATTTCACTATAACAAGCCTACAACTTTTTATTTGCTCAATCGCTTCTAAACATCATAAGACATCTTCAGTTTGAAAATCATAATTTTTTAAAAATATGAATAATGCGAACAAATCGTTTTTATAACGAAAATCGTAATTATGGTGTGCACCTACAGTAATCCCTATTCGCTCAATTTGGAAATTTGATAGTTTTAAACATTTTTCACCGCTGTTCTTGACATGACTGAGGTATACGACTACTTCGGAGCGCACCTGCACGGTAAAGTGCTGGCCAATATTCTATGATATTTTGGTTTTTCAGCAATAACTTTCTTCGCGGTCAACCGTTTCTCTTTATGTTTTAGTATGTTTGTATAGATGGTAAAATGGAATAATGATCCAATTTTTATCGATATTGGATCACAAACAACGAAATAGTGATCAATTTTCGAAAAATTTCAATTTTTCGCCCCTTTCGGATAGCTCAATGTATATAGCGATGCAGGCCCCGCCCATTTAACAGCGCGGGGATGGATACCTTGAAAACTCCTACTAGTTACTCCTAATCTCCAATATAAAAAAAAACAACCACGAATGGACAATGTTATATTTTGCAAAACAAACACAGTTTGTTGAAGTAGAATAATTATCAATGTTAGCTTTAAAACGAAAAAGGATTTGTGGCACTATGTCGAAAGAGTAGCGATGAATAAGAACCGACTGGATGATAACTATTTGCATCTTTGTCTATTCATTAGCGCATATGAAAATAGATATCATCCATTCTGTTCTTATTTATTGGTTCTCATTCGACATAGTGCCGCATTTGTGATTTCCCAGAGCAGTGTAAGTATAAACTAGAAATCCGCATTCGTGCAATTGCACGACCGGTCGACCAATGTTCGACGTTAAAATGATGAAAAGTCATTCTGCGCGATTTTGACTCTTAATTTCGTGCAAAGTCGCGCAGTGGCCATAAGAAACAATTCACCGCTCGGAGTGTGAAAATGAATGAAAATGAGTCGACTTCTCAAATTTGCACGCAATTCTTTTTAATTATCCATTTAAAAACCTGCGCACGAATTCTCATGCATCTATTACTGAGAAATGATTTTTGCGAGACTGCACGATTGCGGATCTCTAGCATAAACGTTAAAGGGAGCATAACCACTCTCAATGGTCTTTTCATTGCGCACACTATTTCTCTGTTCTCTAACAACGAGAGAGCATTGAGAGAGGTTTCGCACCCTTTAAATGGGGAACAATGCCATATTGACCCTTGACAGAAAAGCAGAAGAATCATTTAGTTATTTCATCCCAATTTAGAGAGAAAGAGTATTATCCAACATTTTTGAGTTAGTTTGGAGTAGGTTATCCTTGGTGGTCCTGTTAGACAAATAAAAACTAAAATTATTTTGCGACAGTGTAATATTCAACATATTTGAATTGAAATAACCAAGAAAAGCAATATTGAAATCTTTCATTTACAACCTTCCTCACCTCTTTGATAACAGCATGAATCACTTTGAATTCATATGAAATATAATCTCTGTTTGTCGTTTTGACTTATCAATCAATAGTCACATCATTATTTTACCCATTTCTTATCTGTATCATGTTTTATTCTCCTCCTTTCTTTACTAACATTCATTTCAATCGAAAATTGTGACCTATCATCTAAATATAAAGGATATTATTATTTATTTAATTGTAAAGAATATATCCATTGTGTAGATTTTCTCTTACTAAATCATCGATGACGCCCAAATTCCAAAAGCCCAGAATATTTTCCCAAATTCGAAATGTTCAAAAACTTAGAGGCTGTACAAAAGATCTACTTTGTTCGTGGACATTTTGTAGTATCTCTCATCCATTTCCGGTATTATCCATAATAATGGATCCATACTATTATCTAATAGAATTATGTTCTTTTCTTTTTTATCTGTTTCAACTTTCCCACAACACTCACCTCTTTCTCTACCTTCTCACTCAATTGATCTTTGATCTCTCTTTCTCTACCTTCACCCTCAATTGATCTTTGATCTCTCTTTCTCTACCTTCATCCTCAATTGATCTTTGATCTCTCTTTCTCTACCTTCACCCTCAATTGATCTTTGATCTCTCTTTCTCTACCTTCACCCTCAATTGATCTTTGATCTCTCTTTATCTACCTTCTCACTCAATTGATCTTTGATCTCTCTTTCTCTACCTTCACCCTCAATTGATCTTTGATCTCTCTTTCTCTACCTTCATCCTCAATTTATCTTTGATCTCTCTTTCTCTACCTTCACCCTCAATTGATCTTTGATCTCTCTTTCTCTACCTTCACCCTCAATTGATCTTTGATCTCTCTTTCTCTACCTTCACCCTCAATTGATCTTTGATCTCTCTTTCTCTACCTTCACCCTCAATTGATTTTTGATCTCTCTTTCTCTACCTTCACCCTCAATTGATCTTTGATCTCTCTTTCTCTACCTTCACCCTCAATTGATCTTTGATCTCTCTTTCTCTACCTTCACCCTCAATTGATCTTTGATCTCTCTTTCTCTACCTTCACCCTCAATTGATCTTTGATCTCTCTTTCTCTACCTTCACCCTTTATTGATCTTTGATCTCTCTTTCTCTACCTTCACCCTTTATTGATCTTTGATCTCTCTTTCTCTACCTTCACCCTCAATTGATCTTTGATCTCTCTTTCTCTACCTTCACCCTCAATTGATCTTTGATCTCTCTTTCTCTACCTTCACCCTCAATTGATCTTTGATCTCTCTTTCTCTACCTTCACCCTCAATTGATCTTTGATCTCTCTTTCTCTACCTTCACCCTCAATTGATCTTTGATCTCTCTTTCTCTACCTTCACCCTCAATTGATCTTTGATCTCTCTTTCTCTACCTTCACCCTCAATTGATTTTTGATCTCTCTTTCTCTACCTTCACCCTCAATTGATCTTTGATCTCTCTTTCTCTACCTTCACCCTCAATTGATCTTTGATCTCTCTTTCTCTACCTTCACCCTCAATTGATCTTTGATCTCTCTTTCTCTACCTTCACCCTCAATTGATCTTTGATCTCTCTTTCTCTACCTTCACCCTTTATTGATCTTTGATCTCTCTTTCTCTACCTTCACCCTCAATTGATCTTTGATCTCTCTTTCTCTACCTTCACCCTCAATTGATCTTTGATCTCTCTTTCTCTACCTTCACCCTCAATTGATCTTTGATCTCTCTTTCTCTACCTTCACCCTCAATTGATCTTTGATCTCTCTTTCTCTACCTTCACCCTCAATTGATCTTTGATCTCTCTTTCTCTACCTTCACCCTCAATTGATCTTTGATCTCTCTTTCTCTACCTTCACCCTCAATTGATCTTTGATCTCTCTTTCTCTACCTTCACCCTCAATTGATTTTTGATCTCTCTTTCTCTACCTTCACCCTCAATTGATCTTTGATCTCTCTTTCTCTACCTTCACCCTCAATTGATCTTTGATCTCTCTTTCTCTACCTTCACCCTCAATTGATCTTTGATCTCTCTTTCTATACCTTCACCCTCAATTGATCTTTGATCTCTCTTTCTCTACCTTCACCCTCAATTGATCTTTGTTCTCTCTTTCTATACCTTCACCCTCAATTGATCTTTGATCTCTCTTTCTCTACCTTCACCCTCAATTGATCTTTGATCTCTCTTTCTATACCTTCATCCTCAATTGATCTTTGATCTCTCTTTCTTTACCTTCACCTTCAATTGATCTTTGATCTCTCTTTCTCTACCTTCACCCTCAATTGATCTTTGATCTCTCTTTCTATACCTTCATCCTCAATTGATCTTTGATCTCTCTTTCTATAACTTCACCCTCAATTGATCTTTGATCTCTCTTTCTCTACCTTCACCCTCAATTGATCTTTGATCTCTCTTTCTATACCTTCATCCTCAATTGATCTTTGATCTCTCTTTCTATAACTTCACCCTCAATTGATCTTTGATCTCTCTTTCTATACCTTCACCCTCAATTGATCTTTGATCTCTCTTTCTCTACCTTCACCCTCAATTGATCTTTGATCTCTCTTTCTCTACCTTCACCCTCAATTGATCTTTGATCTCTCTTTCTCTACCTTCACCCTCAATTGATCTTTGATCTCTCTTTCTCTACCTTCACCCTCAATTGATTTTTGATCTCTCTTTCTCTACCTTCACCCTCAATTGATCTTTGATCTCTCTTTCTCTACCTTCACCCTCAATTGATCTTTGATCTCTCTTTCTCTACCTTCACCCTCAATTGATCTTTGATCTCTCTTTCTCTACCTTCACCCTCAATTGATCTTTGATCTCTCTTTCTCTACCTTCATCCTCAATTGATCTTTGATCTCTCTTTCTCTACCTTCACCCTCAATTGATCTTTGATCTCTCTTTCTCTACCTTCACCCTCAATTGATCTTTGATCTCTCTTTCTCTACCTTCACCCTCAATTGATCTTTGATCTCTCTTTCTCTACCTTCACCCTCAATTGATTTTTGATCTCTCTTTCTCTACCTTCACCCTCAATTGATCTTTGATCTCTCTTTCTCTACCTTCACCCTCAATTGATCTTTGATCTCTCTTTCTCTACCTTCACCCTCAATTGATCTTTGATCTCTCTTTCTCTACCTTCACCCTCAATTGATCTTTGATCTCTCTTTCTCTACCTTCACCCTTTATTGATCTTTGATCTCTCTTTCTCTACCTTCACCCTTTATTGATCTTTGATCTCTCTTTCTCTACCTTCACCCTCAATTGATCTTTGATCTCTCTTTCTCTACCTTCACCCTCAATTGATCTTTGATCTCTCTTTCTCTACCTTCACCCTCAATTGATCTTTGATCTCTCTTTCTCTACCTTCACCCTCAATTGATCTTTGATCTCTCTTTCTCTACCTTCACCCTCAATTGATCTTTGATCTCTCTTTCTCTACCTTCACCCTCAATTGATCTTTGATCTCTCTTTCTCTACCTTCACCCTCAATTGATTTTTGATCTCTCTTTCTCTACCTTCACCCTCAATTGATCTTTGATCTCTCTTTCTCTACCTTCACCCTCAATTGATCTTTGATCTCTCTTTCTCTACCTTCACCCTCAATTGATCTTTGATCTCTCTTTCTCTACCTTCACCCTCAATTGATCTTTGATCTCTCTTTCTCTACCTTCACCCTTTATTGATCTTTGATCTCTCTTTCTCTACCTTCACCCTCAATTGATCTTTGATCTCTCTTTCTCTACCTTCACCCTCAATTGATCTTTGATCTCTCTTTCTCTACCTTCACCCTCAATTGATCTTTGATCTCTCTTTCTCTACCTTCACCCTCAATTGATCTTTGATCTCTCTTTCTCTACCTTCACCCTCAATTGATCTTTGATCTCTCTTTCTCTACCTTCACCCTCAATTGATCTTTGATCTCTCTTTCTCTACCTTCACCCTCAATTGATCTTTGATCTCTCTTTCTCTACCTTCACCCTCAATTGATCTTTGATCTCTCTTTCTATACCTTCACCCTCAATTGATCTTTGATCTCTCTTTCTCTACCTTCACCCTCAATTGATCTTTGATCTCTCTTTCTCTACCTTCACCCTCAATTGATCTTTGATCTCTCTTTCTCTACCTTCACCCTCAATTGATCTTTGATCTCTCTTTCTCTACCTTCACCCTCAATTGATCTTTGTTCTCTCTTTCTATACCTTCACCCTCAATTGATCTTTGATCTCTCTTTCTCTACCTTCACCCTCAATTGATCTTTGATCTCTCTTTCTATACCTTCATCCTCAATTGATCTTTGATCTCTCTTTCTTTACCTTCACCTTCAATTGATCTTTGATCTCTCTTTCTCTACCTTCACCCTCAATTGATCTTTGATCTCTCTTTCTATACCTTCATCCTCAATTGATCTTTGATCTCTCTTTCTATAACTTCACCCTCAATTGATCTTTGATCTCTCTTTCTCTACCTTCACCCTCAATTGATCTTTGATCTCTCTTTCTATACCTTCATCCTCAATTGATCTTTGATCTCTCTTTCTATAACTTCACCCTCAATTGATCTTTGATCTCTCTTTCTATACCTTCATCCTCAATTGATCTTTGATCTCTCATCATCTCTGACTTATCAATAGTCGCATCATTCTTTTACCCATTTCTTATCTTTATTATCTTTTATTCTCCTTCTTTCCTTACTAGCATTCATTTCAATCGAAAATGAAGTAAATGTAAAGTATTTTATAATTCTCTTAATTGTATTCACCGTATAAAATATGCTTATATATTTGGTACAAGAGTTGATACAATTCCTTGTCCATGTTGTCATCTTTCTAAGTCTTTATCCTATCAGCACATTGAATGCAGAGGGGGCCAAAAAAGGCGGAATCTTCTTATCCACAAGATTTATCCTTTCCTTTCTATCCTTTCTTTCTAAAGAAAAGGAAAATTATTGCGAAGTGTAAAATGAGTACGGCAAACTTCAGACGGGTTTGGTAAAAAAGTGTATTTCAGTTTCTTTTGCCCGCATAAAATTCATAATTAGCCCAATTTCGATAGGGAGAGAGAGGGGGGATAGAGGGTTGGGGAATTAGAGAGATATGGAGTATTATTCTTTTCTTACCTTTTGAATCTTATTTATTTCGTATTATTGCTCTTATTTATACAATTATTTTAATTTGAATTTATACAATTTCAGTTGAATTATGGAGTTTAAGAAACGAGAGGAATATTCGATTGATAGATACGGATTCTTCTACCAAATCTCACACAGTATGAAATGATTCGTAAGAGGTTTATTATAATGAATATTTCAGATGAATTTGTTCATTGTTCTTCTTTACTTTATTCTTCCAATTTAGTCCTTACATGGATGAAAGGGTTTGTTGTTCTTATCTGTAATTTAAAAAATCATACTGAAATTAATTTCTTTTTCTTATATTTCAATGTAATAATATTGAATTTCGAAATAAACCTACAGAGAATAATTTTAAAATCCCTCTCTCC
>CALSFV010000201.1:5000-15179 GCA_943737045.1 Parapristionchus giblindavisi
AGATTTGGTCGAGAAAATGTTTTCGATTTTAAAAATTTACCGGTGAATTTCCTCTATTTTTGCTTTAAAATAATTGTCAGTAAGTGACAATCATTTTTTATGTTGGTTTGAACCAATATCAATCGATATCGGTTCAAGCCACATCGATATGTCACTCGACATGTCAAGATTTGGTCGAGAAAATGTTTTCGATTTTAAAAATTTACCGGTGAATTTCCTCTATTTTTGCTTTAAAATAATTGTCAGTAAGTGACAATCATTTTTTATATTGGTTTGAACCAATATCAATCGATATCGGTTCAAGCCACATCGATATGTCACTCGACATGTCAAGATTTGGTCGAGAAAATGTTTTCGATTTTAAAAATTTACCGGTGAATTTCCTCTATTTTTGCTTTAAAATAATTGTCAGTAAGTGACAATCATTTTTTATATTGGTTTGAACCAATATCAATCGATATCGGTTCAAGCCACATCGATATGTCACTCGACATGTCAAGATTTGGTCGAGAAAATGTTTTCGATTTTAAAAATTTACCGGTGAATTTCCTCTATTTTTGCTTTAAAATAATTGTCAGTAAGTGACAATCATTTTTTATATTGGTTTGAACCAATATCAATCGATATCGGTTCAAGCCACATCGATATGTCACTCGACATGTCAAGATTTGGTCGAGAAAATGTTTTCGATTTTAAAAATTTACCGGTGAATAACCTCTATTTTTGTTTTAAAATAATTGTCAGTAAGTGACAATCATTTTTTATATTGGTTTGAACCAATATCAATCGATATCGGTTCAAGCCACATCGATTTGTCACTCGACATGTCAAGATTTGGTCGAGAAAATGTTTTCGATTTTAAAAATTTACCGGTGAATTTCCTCTATTTTTGCTTTAAAATAATTGTCAGTAAGTGACAATCATTTTTTATATTGGTTTGAACCAATATCAATCGATATCGGTTCAAGCCACATCGATTTGTCACTCGACATGTCAAGATTTGGTCGAGAAAATGTTTTCGATTTTAAAAATTTACCGGTGAATAACCTCTATTTTTGTTTTAAATTAATTGTCAGTAAGTGACAATCATTTTTTATATTGGTTTGAACCAATATCAATCGATATCGGTTCAAGCCACATCGATATGTCACTCGACATGTCAAGATTTGGTCGAGAAAATGTTTTCGATTTTAAAAATTTACCGGTGAATTTTCTCTATTTTTGCTTTAAAATAATTGTCAGTAAGTGACAATCATTTTTTATATTGGTTTCAACCAATATCAATCGATATCGGTTCAAGCCACATCGATTTGTCACTCGACATGTCAAGATTTGGTCGAGAAAATGTTTTCGATTTTAAAAATTTACCGGTGAATAACCTCTATTTTTGTTTTAAATTAATTGTCAGTAAGTGACAATCATTTTTTATATTGGTTTGAACCAATATCAATCGATATCGGTTCAAGCCACATCGATATGTCACTCGACATGTCAAGATTTGGTCGAGAAAATGTTTTCGATTTTAAAAATTTACCGGTGAATTTCCTCTATTTTTGCTTTAAAATAATTGTCAGTAAGTGACAATCATTTTTTATATTGGTTTGAACCAATATCAATCGATATCGGTTCAAGCCACATTGATTTGTCACTCGACATGTCAAGATTTGGTCGAGAAAATGTTTTCGATTTTAAAAATTTACCGGTGAATTTCCTCTATTTTTGCTTTAAAATAATTGTCAGTAAGTGACAATCATTTTTTATATTGGTTTGAACCAATATCAATCGATATCGGTTCAAGCCACATCGATATGTCACTCGACATGTCAAGATTTGGTCGAGAAAATGTTTTCGATTTTAAAAATTTACCGGTGAATAACCTCTATTTTTGTTTTAAATTAATTGTCAGTAAGTGACAATCATTTTTTATATTGGTTTGAACCAATATCAATCGATATCGGTTCAAGCCACATCGATATGTCACTCGACATGTCAAGATTTGGTCGAGAAAATGTTTTCGATTTTAAAAATTTACCGGTGAATTACCTCTATTTTTGCTTTAAAATAATTGTCAGTAAGTGACAATCATTTTTTATATTGGTTTGAACCAATATCAATCGATATCGGTTCAAGCCACATCGATTTGTCACTCGACATGTCAAGATTTGGTCGAGAAAATGTTTTCGATTTTAAAAATTTACCGGTGAATAACCTGTATTTTTGTTTTAAATTAATTGTCAGTAAGTGACAATCATTTTTTATATTGGTTTGAACCAATATCAATCGATATCGGTTCAAGCCACATCGATATGTCACTCGACATGTCAAGATTTGGTCGAGAAAATGTTTTCGATTTTAAAAATTTACCGGTGAATAACCTCTATTTTTGTTTTAAAATAATTGTCAGTAAGTGACAATCATTTTTTATATTGGTTTGAACCAATATCAATCGATATCGGTTCAAGCCACATCGATTTGTCACTCGACATGTCAAGATTTGGTCGAGAAAATGTTTTCGATTTTAAAAATTTACCGGTGAATAACCTCTATTTTTGTTTTAAATTAATTGTCAGTAAGTGACAATCATTTTTTATATTGGTTTGAACCAATATCAATCGATATCGGTTCAAGCCACATCGATATGTCACTCGACATGTCAAGATTTGGTCGAGAAAATGTTTTCGATTTTAAAAATTTACCGGTGAATAACCTCTATTTTTGTTTTAAATTAATTGTCAGTAAGTGACAATCATTTTTTATATTGGTTTGAACCAATATCAATCGATATCGGTTCAAGCCACATCGATTTGTCACTCGACATGTCAAGATTTGGTCGAGAAAATGTTTTCGATTTTAAAAATTTACCGGTGAATTTCCTCTATTTTTGCTTTAAAATAATTGTCAGTAAGTGACAATCATTTTTTATATTGGTTTGAACCAATATCAATCGATATCGGTTCAAGCCACATCGATTTGTCACTCGACATGTCAAGATTTGGTCGAGAAAATGTTTTCGATTTTAAAAATTTACCGGTGAATAACCTCTATTTTTGTTTTAAATTAATTGTCAGTAAGTGACAATCATTTTTTATATTGGTTTGAACCAATATCAATCGATATCGGTTCAAGCCACATCGATATGTCACTCGACATGTCAAGATTTGGTCGAGAAAATGTTTTCGATTTTAAAAATTTACCGGTGAATTTCCTCTATTTTTGCTTTAAAATAATTGTCAGTAAGTGACAATCATTTTTTATATTGGTTTCAACCAATATCAATCGATATCGGTTCAAGCCACATCGATTTGTCACTCGACATGTCAAGATTTGGTCGAGAAAATGTTTTCGATTTTAAAATTTACCGGTGAATAACCTCTATTTTTGTTTTAAATTAATTGTCAGTAAGTGACAATCATTTTTTATATTGGTTTGAACCAATATCAATCGATATCGGTTCAAGCCACATCGATATGTCACTCGACATGTCAAGATTTGGTCGAGAAAATGTTTTCGATTTTAAAAATTTACCGGTGAATTTCCTCTTTTTTTGCTTTAAAATAATTGTCAGTAAGTGACAATCATTTTTTATATTGGTTTGAACCAATATCAATCGATATCGGTTCAAGCCACATTGATTTGTCACTCGACATGTCAAGATTTGGTCGAGAAAATGTTTTCGATTTTAAAAATTTACCGGTGAATTTCCTCTATTTTTGCTTTAAAATAATTGTCAGTAAGTGACAATCATTTTTTATATTGGTTTGAACCAATATCAATCGATATCGGTTCAAGCCACATCGATATGTCACTCGACATGTCAAGATTTGGTCGAGAAAATGTTTTCGATTTTAAAAATTTACCGGTGAATAACCTCTATTTTTGTTTTAAATTAATTGTCAGTAAGTGACAATCATTTTTTATATTGGTTTGAACCAATATCAATCGATATCGGTTCAAGCCACATCGATATGTCACTCGACATGTCAAGATTTGGTCGAGAAAATGTTTTCGATTTTAAAAATTTACCGGTGAATTACCTCTATTTTTGCTTTAAAATAATTGTCAGTAAGTGACAATCATTTTTTATATTGGTTTGAACCAATATCAATCGATATCGGTTCAAGCCACATCGATTTGTCACTCGACATGTCAAGATTTGGTCGAGAAAATGTTTTCGATTTTAAAAATTTACCGGTGAATAACCTCTATTTTTGTTTTAAATTAATTGTCAGTAAGTGACAATCATTTTTTATATTGGTTTGAACCAATATCAATCGATATCGGTTCAAGCCACATCGATATGTCACTCGACATGTCAAGATTTGGTCGAGAAAATGTTTTCGATTTTAAAAATTTACCGGTGAATAACCTCTATTTTTGTTTTAAAATAATTGTCAGTAAGTGACAATCATTTTTTATATTGGTTTGAACCAATATCAATCGATATCGGTTCAAGCCACATCGATTTGTCACTCGACATGTCAAGATTTGGTCGAGAAAATGTTTTCGATTTTAAAAATTTACCGGTGAATTTCCTCTATTTTTGCTTTAAAATAATTGTCAGTAAGTGACAATCATTTTTTATGTTGGTTTGAACCAATATCAATCGATATCGGTTCAAGCCACATCGATTTGTCACTCGACATGTCAAGATTTGGTCGAGAAAATGTTTTCGATTTTAAAAATATACCGGTGAATTTCCTCTATTTTTGCTTTAAAATAATTGTCAGTAAGTGACAATCATTTTTTATATTGGTTTGAACCAATATCAATCGATATCGGTTCAAGCCACATCGATATGTCACTCGACATGTCAAGATTTGGTCGAGAAAATGTTTTCGATTTTAAAAATTTACCGGTGAATTTCCTCTATTTTTGTTTTAAATTAATTGTCAGTAAGTGACAATCATTTTTTATATTGGTTGACACTGTGCCATGTACCCCTAACTCCGTCCCATGTACCCCCTGACACTATGCCATGTACCCCTGACACCGTCCCAAGTACCCCTGAGACTTCGCCATATACCCCCTGGCAATGTACCATATACCCTCTGACTCTGTGCCATGTTCCCCCTGGCACTGTGCCATATACCCTCTGACTCTATGCCATGTACCCCCGAGACCGCGCGATAAACCAGTTCTCTACCATGTGAAAATAGATTTTCCAATTACTTTTGCATATGTATGTAAAGAGTAATGAGCTTGCTTGTTCTCTTTATGAATAATATTAGTGCTGGGTCGTTTCGACGATCCGTCTGCGCTTACACAATTTGCGTCAGATCATCTGATCAGTCGCTATTCTTAACCAATGTTGTTGCTGGATGTATAATTAATGATTTTTGGAACGTTTTTGAGGTTCACTAATGTGAAACCGAAGGTGTGTTTGGTTGGATGGGTTCGACTGCATGCGTCCTACCCAAAATCTTACTTAACCACAAAATCGTGTATACGAATGCACGACGCTGTCTTATGACAGTTACCTGGTTGATCCTGCCAGCGGTGATATGCTCAGATAAAAGATTAAGCCATGCATGTCTAAGAACATATAATGAAATTTGAATCTGCGAACGGCTCATTAAAACAGCTATTATCTACTCGATCTAGACTATCCTAATCGGATATCTGCGATAATTTTGGAGCTAATACGTGCACCAAAGCATTTTTCTTCGGAATATGCGCACTTGTTAGACCAAGACCAATCGGGGCAACCCGTTTTGGTGACTCTGAATAATTTCGCTGATCGCACGGTCTCGTACCGGCGACATATCGTTCGAGTATCTGCCCTATCAACTGTCGATGGAAGTCTATGTGACTACCATGGTTATAACGGGTAACGGAGAATAAGGGTTTGACTCCGGAGAGGGAGCCTGAGAAACGGCTACCACATCCAAGGAAGGCAGCAGGCGCGAAAATTACCCACTCTCAATGCGAGGAGGTAGTAACTATCAATAACGAGACAGATCTCTTTGAGGCCTGTTATCGGAATGGGTACAATTTAAACCCTTTAACGAGGATCTATGAGAGGGCAAGTCTGGTGCCAGCAGCCGCGGTAATTCCAGCTCTCAAAGTGTATATCGTCATTGCTGCGGTTAAAAAGCTCGTAGTTGAATCTGAGTTCTTGAACGCGGTACTCCTTGTGAGTAACTGTGATTCGGAACTGTTCTGTCGGTTTTCTCTTGTTAGCCTTAATTGGTTGGCTTGAGTGGCTGGCGCTTTTACCTTGAATAAATTAGAGTGCTCAAGACAGGCGTTTAGCTTGTATATCTGTGCATGGAATAATAGAATAGGACTTCGGTTCATTCTGTTGGTCTTAGGATCGAAGTAATGATTAAGAGGGACCTACGGGGGCATCCGTATCGCTGCGTGAGAGGTGAAATTCTTGGACCGCAGCGGGGACGTCCAATTGCGAAAGCATTTGCCAAGAATGTCTTCATTAATCAAGAACGAAAGTCAGAGGATCGAAGGCGATTAGATACCGCCCTAGTTCTGACCGTAAACGATGCCAACTAGCGATCAGGTGGTGGTAGTTTAGCCCTGCCTGGGAGCTTCCCGGAAACGAAAGTCTTCGGGTTCCGGGGGTAGTATGGTTGCAAAGCTGAAACTTAAAGGAATTGACGGAAGGGCACCACCAGGAGTGGAGCCTGCGGCTTAATTTGACTCAACACGGGAAAACTCACCCGGCCCGGACACTGTTATGATTGACAGATTGATAGTTCTTTCTTGATTCGGTGGTTGGTGGTGCATGGCCGTTCTTAGTTCGTGGAGTGATTTGTCTGGTTTATTCCGATAACGAACGAGACTCTAACCTGCTAAATAGTTTCGCGATGGTTTAGTCGTGTTAACTTCTTAGAGGGATCAGTGGTGTTTAGCCACGTGAAATTGAGCAATAACAGGTCTGTGATGCCCTTAGATGTTCGGGGCTGCACGCGCGCTACACTGGAAAGATCAGCGTGTTTGAATAATTCCTGGACCGAAAGGTTCGGGTAAACCCTTGAAAACTTTCCGTGATTGGGATAGGGAATTGCAATTATTTCCCTTCAACGAGGAATTCCTAGTAAGTGTGAGTCATCAGCTCACGTTGATTACGTCCCTGCCCTTTGTACACACCGCCCGTCGCTGCCCGGGACTGAGTTGCTTCGAGAAATGCGGGGGACTGTTGCTATGGGGCTTCGTGCTTCGTGGTGATAGAAACCGCCTTAATCGCAGTGGCTTGAACCGGGCAAAAGTCGTAACAAGGTGCGATTAGGAGAACCTGACCGCGGATCATTGTTGATCATATCGCATAAAACCTTGATTATGTGCTTGTATTAATATAAAATTGTAACGGATATTTGGTTGCTGTGTAGTAGTGTGGGGATGCTTATCCGGGCATCTTCGCTATTACGGTACCCTCGTGCTTCTGTGGGGCAGCATTAAAAATCGGTCTGCCTGGGATAGATCGGTGCCAAACCCAAATTCTCAATAATTGAATCATAAACGAGATGTCTTCGGACGACTCAACAATTACAACTCTACATGGTGGATCACTTGACTCGTGAATCGATGAAAACCGCAGCTAGCTGCGATAATTAGTGTGAATTGCAGATACAATGAACACGAAATCGTTGAATGCAAATGGCGCCGTGGGGCAACCCACGGTACGTCTGGCTCAGGGTTGGATCTAATCAGTGTGTTGGTGCGATATCTTCGGATATTCGTGCTGACCTAGTCGTGGCGCAAGCTCCTCGTGGGTTTCCGTCATTAGATCGATCAAATATAGCAAAGCTTGCGTGTCGTAAGATACGTGAACTGAACCTCGTCAGCTGAAACCGATACGTTTCATTCGTTTATAGGATGTGACACAAGGGTGGCTGCTAGCATGATTGCTTTTTCTGCTGGCCACCTGTCTTTCCCTATTCCTGCGTGCCTACCGCGGGGCGTTTGTTCGTGCTTAGTCGGAGTTAAGTTGACAACAGAGGATTCTAATCGTGATTATTACCCTACCTGAGCTCAGGCGTGACTACCCGCTGAACTTAAGCATATCAGTAAGCGGAGGAAAAGAAACTAACAAGGATTCCGTTAGTAACGGCGAGTGAAAACGGAAGAGCCCAGGCGCAGAATCTCCCAGAGTTTCTCTGTGGCGAAGTGTTGCGTATAGGCGTGTCTGTCTGGCGTTTGTCGTGGCCTTAAGTCTGCTTGAAAGTGGCTTCCAGAGTGGGTGAAAGTCCCGTTCGGGCTGTGGCTGCGTTGGTCGGGCGCGTCTCGGAGTCGAGTTGCTTGGAAGTGCAGCTCAAAGTGGGTGGTATACCACATCTAAGGCTAAATACTATCACGAGATCGATAGCGAACAAGTACCGTGAGGGAAAGTTGAAAAGAACTTTGAAGAGAGAGTTCAATAGAATGTGAAACCATGTGGGGCTAAACGGTTAGCGTTGATGAGACTGTTGGTATTCAGCGTGAGCTTGTTGCAAGCGTTGCGGTGTGGCCTGCTTGATTGAGGTCTGCCGTGGCGAGGCCTGGTGCGACTTGCTTGCGTGCATTTACTGGCAGTGTACGCTGGAATGTTCGGTGACCCCTTCTGAAAGTGCGAGAGTGGCCCAGACTTCGGTTTGGTAGTCTTCTCGTGCTGGAGGTTGTTGTGGATGCTGGGCAGTAATAGGCCGTGCTTTCGCGCTCAAACCTGTGCTGTTGTGGCCTTCATGGTGTGTGGCTTGCCATATTGCTGTGTTGCGTTGCGATGGTTGCGGGCGAGTGCTTACGGTTTGTTTCCGGTGTGAGAAGTCGACCACCTAACCGACCCGTCTTGAAACACGGACCAAGAAGTCTAGTATATGCGCGAGTCAATGGGTATTAAACCTACTGGCGAAATAAACGTAAAGGGAGCTTCGTGCTTCTTATATGTGATCCGTGGACCTCGTGTCTGCGGCGCAACATAGCCCCATGCTAATCGCTTGCGATGGTGTGGAGGTAGAGCGTATATACTGGGACCCGAAAGATGGTGAACTATGCCTGAGCAGGATGAAGTCAGAGGAAACTCTGATGGAAGTCCGAAGCGGTTCTGACGTGCAAATCGATCGTTCTGACTTGGGTATAGGGGCGAAAGACTAATCGAACCATCTAGTAGCTGGGTTCCCTTCGAAGTTTCCCCCAGGATAGCTGGAGTATGGTATTCTGTTATATTCGGTAAAGATAATGATTAGAGGAATTGGGGACGAAATGTTCTCAACCTATTCTCAAACTTTAAATGGGTATGATGTTGCGGTTGCTTGATTGAACCGTGACTGCGAAAGAATGCTCCAAGTGGGCCATTTTTGGTAAGCAGAACTGGCGATGCGGGATGAACCGAACGTTGGGTTAAGGTGCCTAAGTTCTCGGTCATGAGACCCCATAAAAGGTGTTGGTTGATATAGACAGCAGGACGGTGGCCATGGAAGTCGGAAACCGCTAAGGAGTGTGTAACAACTCACCTGCCGAATCAACTAGCCCCTGAAAATGGATGGCGCTTGACCGGGACACCTATACCCGACCGTTGTTGGCTTGAACGCTAGTACACGTCTGGCCTCAACGAGTAGAAGGGTTACGGCGGTTTGCGTAGAAGGCTTAGGGCGTAGGCCCGGCTGGAGCTTCCGTCGGTGCAGATCTTGGTGGTAGTAGCAAATATTCAAGTGAGATCCTTGAAGACTGAAGTGGGGAGGGTTCCACGTGAACAGTAGTTGTATGTGGGTTAGTCGATCCTAAGATACTGGCTAATGCCTTGTATCAGTGGTGGTGAGCATTCGTGCTAGCTACCGTAAGTCGAAAGGGAAACGGGTTAATATTCCCGTACCAGGGTTTGGAGATTGGTGCTCTTCGGAGTGCCCTGAGCGGTAACGCAAACGAACTTGGCGATGCTGAGTTGAGCCCGAGCTAGAGATCTCTTCTCTAGTTAAGGAACGGACTCCCTGGAAACGGTTCATCCGGAGATAGGGACGTTGTTTCCGTAAAGCGCCACGGTTTCTGTGGTGTCTCGTGTGCTTAGCCCGGCCCTTGAAAAGCCAAGGGAGTCGATATGAATCTCTTCCCTGATCGTACCCAATATCCGCAGCAGGTCTCCAAGGTGAATAGCCTCTAGTCGATAGAATAATGTAGATACGGGAAGTCGGCAAATTAGATCCGTAACCTAGGGAAAAGGATTGGCTCTAAGGACCAGGCTGTCTGGGCCTT